>CANNZV010003421.1:23-42802 GCA_947561585.1 Caprella mutica
TTAACTCTTGTCTCCGATAGTACATCATCACAGTGACTCTTTTCTCTGATAGTACATCATCACAGTGACTCTTTTCTCCGATAGTACATCATCACAGTGACTCTTTTCTCTGATAGTACATCATCACAGTAACTCTTTTCTCTGTTAGTACATCATCACAGTAACTCTTTTCTCTGATAGTACATCATCACAGTGACTCTTTTCTCTGATAGTACATCATCACAGTGACTCTTTTCTCTGATAGTACATCATCACAGTGACTCTTTTCTCTGATAGTACATCATCACAGTAACTCTTTTCTCTGATAGTACATCACCACAGTGACTCTTTTCTCTGATAGTACATCATCACAGTGACTCTTTTCTCTGATAGTACATCATCACAGTGACTCTTTTCTCTGATAGTACATCATCACAGTAACTCTTTTCTCTGATAGTACATCACCACAGTGACTCTTTTCTCCGATAGTACATCATCACAGTAACTCTTTTCTCTGATAGTACATCATCACAGTGACTCTTTTCTCTGATAGTACATCATCACAGTGACTCTTTTCTCTGATAGTACATCATCACAGTGACTCTTTTCTCTGATAGTACATCATCACAGTAACTCTTTTCTCTGATAGTACATCACCACAGTGACTCTTTTCTCTGATAGTACATCATCACAGTAACTCTTTTCTCTGATAGTACATCATCACAGTGACTCTTTTCTCTGATAGTACATCATCACAGTGACTCTTTTCTCTGATAGTACATCATCACAGTGACTTTTCTCCGATAGTACATCATCACAGTGACTCTTTTCTCCGATAGTACATCATCACAGTGACTCTTTTCTCTGATAGTACATCATCGCAGTGACTCTTTTCTCTGATAGTACATCATCACAGTGACTCTTTTCTCTGATAGTACATCATCACAGTGACTCTTTTCTCTGATAGTACATCATCACAGTGACTCTTTTCTCTGATAGTACATCATCACATACAGTGACTTTTCTCTGATAGTACATCATCACAGTGACTCTTTTCTCTGATAGTACATCATCACAGTGACTCTTTTCTCTGTTAGTACATCATCACAGCGACTCTTTTCTCTGATAGTACATCATCACAGTGACTCTTTTCTCTGATAGTACATCATCACAGTGACTCTTTTCTCTGATAGTACATCATCACAGTGACTCTTTTCTCTGATAGTACATCATCACAGTGACTCTTTTCTCTGATAGTACATCATCACAGTGACTTTTCTCCGATAGTACATCATCACACTGACTCTTTTCTCCGATAGTACATCATCACACTGACTCTTTTCTCCGATAGTACATCATCACAGTGACTCTTTTCTCTGATAGTACATCATCACAGTGACTCTTTTCTCTGATAGTACATCATCACAGTGACTCTTTTCTCCGATAGTACCTCAGTCTGTACGTTATATCATTACAATAGAGTTAACTAAGTTGACACACTACCAACTGCCTTAATGATATTGCAGAACTAACTAGCCCTCTTGAGAATAGAGTGATGTGGAGAGTGATGTTACTAGAGTGATGTCATTTTTAGGTCATTGGTATGTGGTGATGATAAAGTGATGACAACAGTGAATATATTGTAGAATACTAAGATTAACCTCTTCACCATTCAACTATAAGGTTTTCTTACTCAGTTTAGGTAGCTACATATTATAACTAGAACTGAGTTAAAATATTAATGTTCTTTTTTTGTTGAATTAGATTTATGTATCGTGCACATGAGTAACAACAGAGGAATTTTGTTATTCATTTTAATTGTAGGCAAGTCTAATTAATCTGATGGTAAAACAACCGTCAGTTTAGTCAATGGTTACATCACACACACACCATTTCACTAGCCTTTTCTAAGAAAGTTTAAACTGTTCAGGTAAAAACAAATAACTTATTACTCGGTATAGACATGGGAGTGACACTTGGAATATATTAAAGACAAACTGTATGATCTATAGAAGGAGTGTACAGCTTGTAGAGGTAGATGAACAGTTTGTAGAGGTACAGTTGTAGAGGTACGAATTAAAAAATACTTTCTAAATAAAAATATTTTTGGTAAAGTGAAATAAGTCCAAATGCTTTAGAGCTAAGTGTACCATATTGAGATAATGTACTTAGGCCTATATTTTCTACCTATTGAAACAAAGTAGAACTGCTCTATACTGAATGTAGAGTAGTAAGAGAACTAGACAGTATAGTGAACAATTTTTCTTTGTTTACTATATGGAGTAGTTCTCTTACTCATGACTCTACAACAGACTAACTATAACTACTCACTCTGCCACTTTCTGTCCGTTCCAACAGGAGCTGTTAGATGTGGAGTTCTGACAGAAGTTCTCCGACAGGTTGTTCCACCAGTCCCTCTTGCTGTACAGATCTTTCACCAGCTGCTTGATCAGCAGGTCACCAGACCACCTCACAGATCCACCAGCAGGGGGTTTGGCGGAGGCGGTGGAAGTGGCGGGGGAGCTCTCAGATGGGGGAGTTGTTGCTGTGGGGGGGAAGAGGAATGTCAGGTGGGGGGAAATTATATGAAAAGAAAAAAATTGAAATGAGTAGCAAATTAATACATATTTTTAATTTAAAAAATTATAAAATAAATTTATATTTTTGAGAAAAAAGTCTTAGGATAAAGTCACAAATTATCGAACGTCTCCATATTATCGATCATAAGAAAGGAGGTTATAGTAACTATTATTATATAAATCCTTTTTCCTAAGTGATCGAAAATATGGAACCATCCTATAACGCGGAACTTACCTTAGTTGAATTTTTTAAGTGAAATTTTATGCAAAATAAAACCATTTCAGCATGAAATTTAATTAATAAAACAGTCAAATTTTATAAATAAAATCATAGTTGAAATAAGCAGCATAATTTTGAAAAAAATTTTTAATCAAAATAACAATTTTTTTTAATGAAAATAAAAATGATTATTTAAATAGTTTGTGACGTACCTTAGCGCGTTCATGCATTAAAGCTTTGAAAAGAGTGAAGAATGAACACGATTACAATACAGTTACAATGAGACACAGTAGTTAACAATAAACAATGGAAAAAAGATATCGAGACCAGTACAAAAGAATATGATTTATCCCAATTGAAAAGTTATAACCGCCTAAAATTCATTCTTTACTGGCAGATAAAACGCTGCGTTTTCACCGTCCACTTTTCAGGCGTTTTCACCGCCTCTTAATTTAATCACGGTTAAATGAATGGAAGGCGGTAAAAACGCTAGTGTAGACTGCAAATTTTCTTTCCATTCATTTAACCGTGATTAATTGGAGAGGCGTAAACTGGGCGGTAAAAACGTCGCGTTTTTGGTTACTAGCGATGATAAAAGTATCATCTACAACTATAAATTATCATAGGAAAAAACAACCGTTATTTATCATACATTTTCTAACACTTCGTGGGACAATCTGGACAATATCCTAAATTACAATCTTATATTAAATTCTAAGTCATTTTTTAACATACTTATAAATTAAATCTTAAAAAACTGTTGAAAATAAACGAGTAAAGGGGATATTTTTACGGCAGTTATACATAAAAAAGCTGCCTAGTTACTGCAGCAAACTAAACATTGTTCCTATGTTTAAGAAATGACCAAAACCAATAAGTCATTAGTTGACATATTTAGTGAACGAAAACTTATGCAACTAAGATGGGAGACGAAAAGAAAAGAAACTTGTACGAAATGATTTGGAAAAATCACTGAGTGAATGTTCAAGAAATTTTGAAATTATGATTAAAAAATTGTGTGATACTAGAGGGTAAGTTCTGACATAAAGTGTGATTCCACATTTTCGACCATGAAGAAAAACTATATAAGAATTTATTATATACTTTTTTAATACTGTCGAAAATGTGGAACAGTCTAATAATTCGGATCATACCCGATAGAAGTAAATATTTACTAACCATTAAAAAATATTAGTAGATATATGATGTCTTTAGTTAATATAATTTTGAAAAGAGTATAAAATAAAAATTAATATTATTTTTTTTTATTTTTATCTGATATCAAAAAAATGAAATACCAACATGCGGGAAAGTAGTTTCATCTCAATGATAACTTCTCCAGTGTTATAAAATCATCTATTTTTAACATGTTTCATTTATCAACAGTGTACCACATTTGGCACACTGCGTGGTGACGGGCTAACCAAGACACGATTGTGAATATTTAAAAAATAACAGAAGGGGGAGAAGAATAAATAATAAACGTAACATGGCAACAGAACAATAGGAAACAAGAATAACAATGAAAACAATAAACGTGCATCATCTATCACACAGAAACTTTAAAAAACAATGCATGTGAATTATTAATATATAGAAATAAACATGAACAGATCCAATACTACGCATTTAAAGCAGTACACACGATCTACATATAAAAGTATATATAAACTTTAAAGTATGATAATCTAATACAAAATAAATAATAAATGGAGTATTGATTAATTATTGATTTTATTTGAATTTCAAAATCATTGAATTTCTCTTTTTTCTTTTTGAACATTGAAATACATGTATAATGATAATGTATATAATTACATGTATAATGATAATGTAAACATATTTTGTTTGTATTCTATTAAGCAGTTATATTACAGATATTATGTAGGCTAAGTTACGAATTATCGGTCAGTTCCACATCTTCGGTCATATAAGAAAAAACAATATAGATAATAACTGTTATTTATTTTTTATACAAATCGGTATCCATGAACGTGCTGGTATCATGGATACCAATTAAAATTAAAATAATAATTAATACTAATTTTTTTTTTCTTATTTTTGACCGAAAATGTGTAACTGACCGATAATTCGTAACTTCATTCCCGATTTTTATTCTATAAAAGCACTATCGAAGCTTTATAAATTACCGTGGCAACTGAAGGAAAATATTCGCAACATTGTCACGTAAGAACAATGTTAAATATGTATTTATATAGCTTAAATGTATGGATATTAAAACAATGGAAACTGTTTAAAACTACAAATATTGTTCAAAGTTTAAAATTGCATAGGATATACGAATTCAGCGTAGACAATTTAATGGTACTATCGTATTTCTGTAGCGCCAACCTATCATTTTCTGCCAAGAGAATCAAGGAAAACAAACCAAAGTGGTGGAGAGTATGGAATGACTGGATACTCTGCCAGAAGAGGGAAATGAAGAGGTAGCTACCACTGGGGGTATGGTGGGGGAAGTGAAGAATAGTGGGGGGGGGGGTGGGTTGTATGAGAGATAATGTAAATGAAATATGAGGAAAATATATGAGCAACATATATGAGAAAAGATGAGGAAAAAATATGAGAAAAAATTAGAAAAGATGAGAAGTATATGATAAAAAAAATGTGTAAAAACACGAGAAAAAAAACTAGTGCTAATAAAAAATATAAGAAAAAAGGAGGCAACAAACATGACAGCTTAATAGAAAAACAACAGAGAATAAATAGAGGAATAAGCAAGAAAGGGGAGAATAAAAGAAGAGGGAGAGAGATAAGAGAGAAAATATGATAAGAATACAGAAAGGGTATCAAGTAAACAAAGAATAAAGAATATGATAATGGAGAACATGTAATGGAGATGAGTAGAGGAACATTAGACGCTAATGAAGGAGGTGGGAGATAATGAATAATATAGAATGGGAAGGAAGAATTAGAGTGAAAGGAGATATAATGAAACTAAGTAGATAGGAAATAAAACTGTCATACAAACAAGAAAAGAGTTAGGAAGGAATAATTAGAGTGAAAGGAGATACAAAGCAGAAAAGAGTTGATAATAATGAATATAGAGTGACATAGGAATAATAATCACACTGACATGAGATATGGTGTAGCTAGTAAATGTAACTGGGGAAAAAGGTGAACTTTTTACATAATGTATATGAGTAATAGTAAATAAGTAATTCAAAACAGAGTCCTTCTTTCCCTTCATTCCAAGACCTTCATTCCAAACCCTTCATCAAAACCCATCATTCAAAGTCCATCGTTTCAAGCCCTTCAATCCAAGCCCTTCATTCCAAGTCCTTCTTTCCAAGCCCTTCAATCCAAGCCCTTCAATCCAAGTCCTTCAATCCAAGTCCTTCAATCCAAGCCCTTCATTCCAAGCCCTTCATTCCAAGCCCTTCATTCCAAGCCCTTCATTCCAAGCCCTTCATTCCAAGCCCTTCTTTCCAAGTCCTTCATTTCAAGTCCTTCATTTCAAGCCCTTCATTTCAAGCCCTTCATTCCAAGTCCTTCAATCCAAGCCCTTCATTCCAAGCCCTTCATTCCAAGCCCTTCATTCCAAGCCCTTCAATCCAAGCCCTTCATTCCAAGCCCTTCATTCCAAGCCCTTCATTCCAAGCCCTTCATTCCAAGCCCTTCATTCCAAGCCCTTCATTCCAAGCCCTTCATTCCAAGCCCTTCATTCCAAGTCCTTCAATCCAAGCCCTTCATTCCAAGCCCTTCATTCCAAGCCCTTCATTCCAAGCCCTTCATTCCAAGTCCTTCTTTCCAAGTCCTTCTTTCCAAGTCCTTCATTCCAAGCCCTTCAATCCAAGCCCTTCATTCCAAGCCCTTCATTCCAAGCCCTTCATTGCAGTCTCTTCTTTTGTTGTTTTTCCCTCTAAAAAGGTCAAGAAAAGACCTGGAAAATGTCTCATTATTTTGGTCCAGAACATTTCTTTCTTGTGGCAATTGCTACAGCATTGTCTCTAAAATAGAACAAAATACCATTGCATTTCTTTAAGGGAATTCAAAAGTAAATTAAATGACTGTGTGTTTAGAATTAAAGACAATAATGAATGTTTAATAAGTCAAGTGATTTGAGGAAAAGTCAGAGTAGTGATGGGTAAGTTCCTAGTTATCGAACGGTCTCACTTTTTCGATCACTTAAGAGAAAAGTATCTTATAATATTGTTAAACTCGATACTTTAAAAAATTAAAGTAGAAGTTGAATAATAATTATTCTATACATTTTTTCTAATATGATCGAGAATGTGGAACAGTCCGATAACTTTGAACTTGCCCTAGAAAAATACAAGGAGTTGAACCCGTGACTTTCACACAGTAGACTGAAATGCTTTAAAAATACAGCAACATATATACAAAAATAAATATATTTTCAATCCGAAAATACGAAATCCGATTTCTCATTTCTCAAGTCCATCGTCGGACACTATTACTCCTACCTATCTGCACAGTGACAAGGTATATACCAAATTGCCGGTCTAACTCAATTACCGAACAAAATTGAATTAATACTCGTTATGAATTCACACCAGATTTAGTAGCAGACACGTGAAAGAGAAGTGGTACAGAGGGTAGGTTTGTCTTCCGCGCAATTTACCGATTTCGCACAATCTCGAGATTGTCGCACATTTTCAAGATTTAAAAAAACGCGTAGCGCATTCTCGAGATTGTACAAATCGGAAAATTGCACGGAACATTAACATCACCTAAAATATTTAATTTTATTAGAGGTTTAACGTCTGTTTTAGCCATATCGCTGACGTTAAAAAGTAATAAGTACAAGGAACTGGAAGAAGCAGTCAGAAAGGAAAGTGGCTCCATCAACAAAGTCACCAACCACCATTCGGTGACAATGCTCATGGATGCAGAAAAGCTACTCCGTGAATACAGTCACTTACCAAGGAATCTGACGAAAAGGGACACAAGCACCGATGACTGCACTAACAGATGGAAGAGGAAAATGAAGAGGTGGTAGTAAGTGAAAGGAAGCCAAAGAGTCTACCTAACACAAAATCTAAGACCTCGTAGTTGAAGAGCATAACCCTAGCGCTATCCTCCAAAACTGCAAGTAGCGTTAAAATGATTGAAAAAGACAATACAAATTACAACAGTTCGGGATCCAAGGAACGCCACCCCCCTTCAGGGTAGAGCCCCTGGGGGCCCACCTAGTCAAAGATAGTATAATATAAGAAGGTACAAAAAGATGCATATAAGAAGGTACAATAGCGTAATATCTTCTTCAATTACCAAGAATAGTGTATCTCACTATTGCAGTATAATAACTTTAACCACATGGTATAGAATAATTAACATCATTTATTAACAATAACAGTTTCTATCGAAATAATTAACCAACAATTTCTAGGAAACATGAGGAATTGTTAGGTAATTATGGTCTAAAAAAGAGGGAAATACCTTCTATTGGGTATTATCCAATAGAAGGTAATATATGTATATTATATAATATGATTATTATCATCATAGCAAATAGGGTAAGTTCTGAGTTATCGGACGGTTTCACATTTTCGATCATGTAAGAAAAAAGTACATAATAATTTTTTTTGATAAAACATGAATAATAATAATTATATACTTTTTTCTTGTGGTCGAAAAAGTGTAACCAAGCTATAACTTAGAATTTATCCAATGTTTATAAAAAAAATTACATTATTACCTATTAGTGATGTACTTACAATTATCATTAAAGTTAAATAAACCTCTTAAAGTCTAGTCCATCATCGGACATGTTTCTATAATATAGATCACTTATTATTATTGTGTTTCAATTATAGGTGTATTATTCGCATTCACTTACAGTTAGTTTCGTGAGAGGGGGGTCCACATTGCCTTTTAACCTGGAAAAAAGATAAAAATAATTAATTCATAAGCATGTGATTCAAAAATTTAAAAAAATTATTTTCAAAATTTATCCAAAATAATATTTTTTATGAATATTTTCAGATTAGTATTCATTTTTCGAAACCATATTCTCTATTCATTATTGAAGGTTGATAGTAAAAATTCAATTTAGAAACGGTTATATTAACTACATAATATTTTACCCGAAAAGGTCGAGAGAGTTTAGGAGGCATTACGAATTAGCGTCTGGGAAGCATTACTAAGGGTGTGGACAAGGCCTGCACTCTCATTAATTTTAACTATAAATAGCTTGATACACGCTAAGCATGTGAACTCTACATGAACTCAATGTCACGAACACATAAATTATATTAAACGAGGTATTTATTTTATGAATAGCTACAACATAATTGAAAATAACTATTTTGCGAACAGGGTAAGTTACACATTTTCGATCACATGAGTAAAAATTAATATAATAAATATCTAGCTCGTTATTCTAATTGGTATCCATGATACCTGCAGGTATCCATGATGCAATCATCATGGCCACTATATAGGCGCATGGTATCCTTGATACACAATATTGAAAAAATAATCGAATTAATAGTTGAATCCAATTCGATTAGAGATGAAGAGAAATGCATGCAACCTGTTGCTCAAGGATGCAGAAGAGCTACTCCCTATAATTGGTGCACACACACAGAGAGAAGTACAGCGTGATGCACGCGACACAAGCATTAGACTGCACTTCGAACAGTTACTCGGGTAATTGGTAATGGTATTAGTGAGATGGTAATAGTAGTAACCCTAGAGCTTTGAACAGTTACTCGGGTAATTGGTAATGGTATTAGTGAGATGGTAATAGTAGTAACCCTAGAGCTTCGAACAGTTACTCGGGTAATTGGTAATGGTGTTAGTGAGATGATAATAGTAGTACCTTAGAGGTTACTATATTATCAAAAACAAAAACAATTTTTTTAATGATTTTTATCGAATCATAAAAAAAAGAGTCGAGTAAACACTTGATTATTTTTTTATGATCTGTACTAATAAAAGAAAAATGAATTATATGCCACCGTAATTCTCTATCTTTCGACCATAAAACATATCAAATTATATAAAACTATAACATGTTTTATTTACTTTCAACTGATTATCTTTATGACATTTTATGACAAACAATAAAGATAAAAATTAGGAGTGAATTGGTTCGGAACTGATGGCCAATACAAAGAACTAAAAAAAGCAGTCAGATAGAAAAGTAGCACTATGGATAGAGTGAATGCTCATGACTGCAAGAAAGCTACACCGTATCTTATGTTCAAATAACATTTAGTACCTATATCTATTTATGACGAGTACTTGATATGCAAAACCCTATGAACTTTATTTAATTATATAGGGTAGGTTCTGAGTTACAGTACGGCTCTACATTTCCGATCAAGTAAGAAAAAAAGATCATGTACCACACAGTAAATTACAACTACCGGTTGGCACCTATCCACATGTTAGTTAAACTATTCTTTTGTTTTTTTTATTTCACTTGTTATAGTACAACATTACAAACCAAGTGTAGCTAACAGTAATATTTATATTGCATATAAATATTATAATACAAAACATACAAAATGGTAATTTACAGAGTTGTTCATAATCATGTGCTTTGATTTTAACTACAGGTGGATGGGGTGGGGCGAACATTGCGCAAGGCAAAAATTAACTGAGAAGAAAAAGATACAAAGTTTTCGATATCACCATTCGAATGAGCAGGATTGATCGTATATAATAATAGTATAATTGAAATAACTAATAATTGAAATAAATAACAATAATGACAGTATGAAACTGACTAAAATAATTTTAGTATGAATTGTAAAAATAAATAATCATAATTCACGTTATTGCCATTCATTAAATAAATGCAAGCCATTTATCATTCACTGAATAAATGAATGCACTTCAGTGAATGTGAATGCAGACGTTGTTTCAGTACATGCATTATATCATCATAATGTACATGACCTCCACACAGACGCACTTTATTGAGTTAAGGCTTGTGAATGAGTGGTCTTGACACACTTACAGGGTGGACAGTGCAAGTAGCTAATAGACGCTATGATGGCTAAAGTAGACTCAATGTACAAATAATAGGGAAGTAACAACATCTTACAGGGCTGGAAAAGGCGTCTGTGAGAAGTCAACCAGAGACATAGCGGTCGATATGAAAATTAAATAACAATGACTTCTTGAATATCGAAAATATTTTATTGAATCATAATCCCTTTCATTTTTTTTAATTCGAACTCTTATATTCCGTAACCGTGATTCAGCTCTACTGTATAGATCTAAACATGATACCATGTTTGTGCTGTATCCATGATACAGCTCTACAGTATATAGATCTATACATGATACCATGTTTGTGCTGTATCCATGATACAGCTCTACAGTAATTATTTGATATTTGTTGATAGTAATTATCATTAATAAATGGTAATATAAATTTTATATACTGAGCTACCATCAGCTTCAATAAAATTGATATAGTAAAAATACCGTCATTTCTGACGGCACGCGTACCCTAGTGGTCAATAAAATGAGGGAATATTTCGATAAGTTACAACTTACAATTTTAGTAAAAAAACACACAAGTTGCTAAGCAACTGTACAATCTCATACAGTTACTATCGCTTATTATAATAATAATGACTCTTATGCAGAATAAATATATAAATAAGTATAGGCTCGCTTTTATAAATTAGAGGGTTTGAAACTTCAAATTAATAGTTAGAGAAAATGTAACATATTAGAGAATAGCGAAACACGATCGGTGTTGAGAAAATGAATACATGGAATAGGAGATATGGAATGATGAAATAGAAATTATTTTAATAGAGCAGAAAAATATTTAATGGAAAAAAATTCTATAGAATATGCAATTCAATAAAATAAGATGTTATTTGGTGAAAAAAATATATTCAGTAAACAAATAAATTATTTAATGAAAGACATTATTTAAAAAAAATGTTTAATAGAAAAGGGTATAGTTCAATAAAAGAGGATAAAACCCAATAAAAAAGGGACATCGTTTAATAAAAGGATATAAAATAAAATAAAATATTAAATCAATTTCTAAGTCTAAAATTTGTAAGGTAAAAACCACCAATTTTTAACAACCAAAGTGTATTTCATCTCCAAAAATAGAAAACCTGAAAAACCGATTTAGTGTAATGGCACCAAACACAATAAAACTCATGGAATCTATAAGTTGGAGGTCTAGACTGAACACCCCCCCCCTCCACCCCGGGGGGCTTTATTCCCATTAGGGTCTAAGAAGTAGGCTGTACAAACATCAATTAGGCCCATTGGCTACTTGCCAGGTGCCTAGGCAAACTGTGACGTCATCACTGCCATAATATTGAAATGAGAAAGATAGACTTGGTATGATATTAATAAAGTAATAACTTAAAGGACTCCACCAATGTAACTTAAAGGACTCTACTAATGTAACTTAAAGGACTCCACCAATGTAACTTAAAGGACTCCACCAATGTAACTTAAAGGACTCCACCAATGTAACTTAAAGGACTCCACCAATGTAACTTAAAGGACTCCACCAATGTAACTTAAAGGACTCCACCAATGTAACTTAAAGGACTCCACCAATGTAACTTAAAGGACTCCACCAATGTAACTTAAAGGACTCCACCAATGTAACTTAAAGGACTCCACCAATGTAACTTAAAGGACTCCACCAATGTAACTTAAAGGACTCCACCAATGTAACTTAAAGGACTCCACCAATGTAACTTAAAGGACTCCACCAATGTAACTTAAAGGACTCCACCAATGTAACTTAAAGGACTCCACCAATGTAACTTAAAGGACTCCACCAATGTAACTTAAAGGACTCCACCAATGTAACTTAAAGGACTCCACCAATGTAACTTAAAGGACTCCACCAATGTAACTTAAAGGACTCCACCAATGTAACTTGAAGGACTCCACCAATGTAACTTGAAGGACTCCACCAATGTAACTTGAAGGACTCCACCAATGTAACTTGAAGGACTCCACCAATGTAACTTGAAGGACTCCACCAATGTAACTTGAAGGACTCCACCAATGTAACTTGAAGGACTCCACCAATGTAACTTGAAGGACTCCACCAATGTAACTTAAAGGACTCCACCAATGTAACTTAAAGGACTCCACCAATGTAACTTAAAGGACTCCACCAATGTAACTTAAAGGACTCCACCAATGTAACTTAAAGGACTCCACCAATGTAACTTAAAGGACTCCACCAATGTAACTTAAAGGACTCCACCAATGTAACTTAAAGGACTCTACTAATGTAACTTAAAGGACTCCACCAATGTAACTTGAAGGACTCTACTAAGGTAACTTAAAGGACTCTACTAAGGTAACTTAAAGGACTCTACTAAGGTAACTTAAAGGACTCCACTGATGTAACTTAAAGGACTCCACCAATGTAACTTAAAGGACTCTACTAATGTAACTTAAAGGACTCCACCAATGTAACTTAAAGGACTCCACCAATGTAACTCAAAGGACTCCACCAATGTAACTCAAAGGACTCCACCAATGTAACTCAAAGGACTCCACCAATGTAACTCAAAGGACTCCACCAATGTAACTTAAAGGACTCCACCAATGTAACTTAAAGGACTCCACCAATGTAACTTGAAGGACTCCACCAATGTAACTTGAAGGACTCCACCAATGTAACTTAAAGGACTCCACCAATGTAACTTGAAGGACTCCACCAATGTAACTTGAAGGACTCCACCAATGTAACTTGAAGGACTCCACCAATGTAACTTGAAGGACTCCACCAATGTAACTTGAAGGACTCCACCAATGTAACTTGAAGGACTCCACCAATGTAACTTGAAGGACTCCACCAATGTAACTTAAAGGACTCCACCAATGTAACTTGAAGGACTCCACCAATGTAACTTGAAGGACTCCACCAATGTAACTTGAAGGACTCCACCAATGTAACTTGAAGGACTCCAGTCATTCAAAGGTCCATTTCTGTGAACCTTTAATGTTAAATTTATTTCAAACAGAAATTGTTTAAATTGAATAGAGTTTCACAACATCAATAAACTTCAAATTTAATTTTCATATCTATCCTAACTTTATTTCTTTCTCTCCAATATAATAACTTTCTTTGACTACACTTGGTCGACAATATGAATCCATTCGGTGATGCAAAATACCCCCTCTAAGCCTATCTCCCTTCACAATATGCCTATTAACTTTATCTTCCTCTTCTTTAGATCCACATGAAAGCCAAAGTCGATAACGGAGCCAAAAGATCTTCTAAAAACATAGAAGATCTACCAAAAAGAAGAAGATTTCCCACCCAGATACCTATTCTACCCATTCAAGAAAATCCGAGAAAAAAAAAATGAATTTCATTCCCGACCTTGAAGAACATTTTTAGAATTGCAAAAATGATTTTGTTTTCGACGCCTTGGGAAAACATGTTCCGTGAATATTAGGCTTAAAAAACATGTCAGATGAATATTAGACTGGTAATGTGGAAAGAACATGTAAGATGAATATTAACTTGAGAAATATTTTGAAAAAATCTGCAGTCATTTTTAGGTTCACTAGAGAAGCTAAAATAATGTTAAAATTAAAATAAGGTCAGCCATTAAAAAAATATCATTTATGAAACAACAGTAGAATGGAAATTTTATTCAGGAATATTGTATGGTTAAAAGTAATTTAGTACATTAAAAATAGGTATCAAATCGTACAATTTGCTTTTTTGGGCAATCTATATAAAGTTATAACAACCTCAAGTAATGCTAGGTGAACAATTGAAACACTAAAATTAAATAGTTAAATAGTAAAAGCTGCAAATAAATGTCGAAGACTCTAAAAAGATATCGTTCGAAACAGGATAGAGGTAATCTGTTTTATATTAACTCTATTATGAACATTTATTTCTCTCTATTAACCCTATGATGTAAGATGAATAAACTTCAGATTCTCATCCAAGTGAATACCGAAGAATTTAGCGTAGTCAACGTGAGCTACTATTTCATATCCAGTTTTTATGTTGGGCAAAGAGAGGGAACGTCAATAATTGAACAGTTCACATTTAGCTTCCTCAACGTTGATGAATTATCTATTAGAAGCAATTTTTCAATTTTAGATTTCGTCATTCAACAACTGACATACATCCAGTGCACATAGGGGGTCGAATCTAAACGAAAAGAATGCTGCATCTGCAAAAAGTGTAAATTCAAATTTATAACATTAATGGACCTAGAACACTCTCTTGGGGTACCCCACGAGAAATGGGTGCACAATCCGAAGATGACTTCCCAATTCGAACATATTGGAGACAATCAGATAAATATGATTCCAGCCACTTGAAACTTAAACCTCTAAAACCGTAGAAATAAAGCTTGGAAAAATGAATAGTATGGCCCACAGAGTCAATCTAAAAATAATGAAAAACACTGTAATTTTAATCTAATTACCGGATCTAAAACCAAATTTGTTAGTCAGCCAATAGAGAATATTTATCTATTACGTTATACATCTCTTTATAAACGAATTCAAAAAATGCTAAACGTTGATCTAGAACCAGCTTTGTGTAGAGGAATAACTCTAGCTGTCTTCTTGCAACTTGCAAAAATGCCTTGTGAAATATATCTATCAAAAATTATAGATACGATTGGAGATATGATGACTAATTTTAGATACAGTATATATAATTATTAATTAGATACAGTTTCTTTTTAATGATGTACACTTTTTACCTATTGTACCTAGTCACAATAGGGAAATCTACAAATTTCCTTCTATATATTCCTCATGTGTGTAACTTTTGGTAATAAAAACGAATTGATTGCACAAAGTTCTGGACTGTAGAACTTTGCGGTCGAACCGACTTTATGGGGGTATTTTTTCTGAGGGAAGGAAGGGGGGGGGGGGGGTGGAATATGCGACGACATATATTTTTTATTTAATTTCATATTTTTTTACTCTTTCATATCTTTTTATTCATTTATTTTAGACATAACATTTTTAGATAAGATTTAAGAGCCAGCGTTTTTCCGACACTAAGCCAATTACTCATACCTCGGGTGAAGTTACTTATTATATTAAAATTAATAATAAATTAACATAATATATTGATATCAAACCTACTCTCAATAGTTTTGGAGAAATAAAAATCCTTCATTACCTTCGCAGATTGAGGAAGGCTATATTTAAGACGGCACTTATTTATTCATCATCTTGTTATTCGCATAACTCAAAAAGTGATCAACCAAATTGCTTGGAATTTGGTGGGACCATTGGTCAATGTACATCAACGATTAAGAAAGTTTTTGGGAGCGATCGGGTCAAAGGTCAAGGTCATTTATAACTCCAAGAGTAATTTACCAAATTGCCTGAAATTTGGTGGGTCGATTGGTCATTATCCAGGAACTATTTTATTAGATTTTGGGAGCGAACGGATCAAAGGTCAAGGTCATTTATAAGTGGCGGCGAATGTAGGCTTTTTGCTGTTTTTGTGATCACATCCATTCACTGAAACTAAAATGTGATACACATCTAATAGATAGGAAATGCAACTTCAATTAAATTAAATTTCATTAGTAATGTATTATTGAGAAACATATTGAAAATAGTATCTATGTGTAGCATATATTGATGAATAAGTTATATACAAATTGATTTTATTTATTTAAAAAGACAATACTTTTCCACTGAGAACTAATTGGAATTTTTAATTAATTTTATATGAATAATTGTTTTCCTATAAATATGAAACAGATTAAAAATGAAAGGGAAAGCTCAACTATTAAAATATATTCAATTGAAAGACAACATTGACTTGTAATAAATTAATATTATTATCTATCTAAAACATTCTATTTCAGATGAAATTAACAAAAAAGTATCAGTCGGTAACGGGTAGGTGGTCGGTAATGTGAAACTTACCCTCTGTCAACAATAGTTTTCCGGCAAAAGTTATACTTCTGTGTTGTCACAATGTAGAGTTTTGGGAAGAACTTAAAGAGAAAAAATAACAAATGTACATCAAACATTAGGATATAGTCTGACGGAGAAACATTTATAGTGAACAAACATTCAACAAAACATTAACAACATCCAAAACATACACTCCTGAAGCTACAACATTCACCTCATCAACATTATTATTATTAAGCATTCTCATCAACATTTTCCACCTCATTAACACCAACAAACATTCTCCCCCATAACATCAACATTCACCTCATTAACACCCACAACATTTTCCCCCATAACATCAACATTCACCTCATTAACACCAACAAACATTCTCCCCCATAACATCAACATTCACCTCATTAACACCCACAACATTTTCCCCCATAACATCAACATTCACCTCATTAACACCAACAAACATTCTCCCCCATAACATCAACATTCACCTCATTAACACCCACAACATTTTCCCCCATAACATCAACATTCACCTCATTAACACCAACAAACATTCTCCCCCATAACATCAACATTCACCTCATTATCACCAACAAACATTCTCCCCCATAACTACAACATTAATCATAATAATTTCTCCATTCAAAACAGTCCCCATTTTTGGTGCTAAATAAAATAGTCCTTTACGGAGTTTGTTCTTTGGATTTCAGAGGTTTTTCCCTCTAACTTTCTGGTAATTATCCCTCTGAAATAAGCAGCAAAGTCGCTAAGGCTCAACACGGGGGTAAGAACGTTAGACATTCACCTCAGCAACACTGAGTGTGTCTGCCTTTATGCTAAAAAGATACAACGTGAGATCTATTTTAGGGATGAGAACCTGAATTATTCCTGGGAAAATTGCTAGCAATAATATTGAGGGGAGTTGTTGTTGTTGTTGTTACATGTAACTAAGAGTGAAGAGGTGTTACATGTAACTAAGAGTGAAGAGGTGTTACATGTAACTAAGAGTGTTACTGAGTAATGTTACATATTTCTGTTACATTCAGTTAAATGGGTAAGTGTAGATTGTAATAATTTGTTTTATTAATTTCAATAAGGAGCAAATATGCACCATTGCATTTTATTAATTTTATGCCATCTTACTTTTCCCCATCTCCATCCACTCCTCTTTCACATTTCCCCATCTCCAACCCCCTCATTTCCCCCATCTTCAAAACCCCCTCATTCCTCCCATATTAAACCCCCTCATTCCTCCCATATTAAACCCCCTCATTCCCCCCATATTAAACCCCCTCATTCCCCCCATCTTCAAACCCCCTCTCAAGCCCCCCCCCCCCCCCCCCGCATCATCTCATTATTTTCTGAAGTGTCCCCACCACACTCTACTAAGCACACACCATCAAAAGCAAGCCCCATTCAATGCACCGCCCCTTAATACCTAACTTAATTTACACTTAATTAAGTCATGCAAAAGATTCATAACTCTAACGGTAATTCCGAATTTATTTCCTCTACGCTTAATTAAGTTACTGTAGAGCTTAAGTGCTGTCACGGAGGCGAAATCATTTCAAAATTAATATTTAATAATAAAATTATGACGCACTAAACGACGGGTCGCTTTTTAGATTAAAAAATTAAATTCAATAAATATTAATAGAGCATTTTAATCAAAGTAAATAGAACATCAAGAAAATGTATGTTTGTAACCCAACACAGTGTTCCATATCTCGTTAAACAAGTTTGTAACCCAACACAGTGTTCCATATCTCGTTAAACAAGTTTGTAACCCAACCCAGTGTTACATATCTCATTAAACAAGTTTGTAACCCAACACAGTGTTACATATCTCGTTAAGCGTGTTAGAACATGTTTGTAACTCAGCACAGTGTTACATATCTCGTTAAGCGTGTTAGGGCATGTTTGTAACTCAGCACAGTGTTCCATATCTCGTTAAGCGTGTTAGAACATGTTTGTAACCCATTGCATCACGGTTTAATTTCAGTTAGAGGGTTATAATTGATCTAATCAAGTTACGAAGGCAATAAAGCCTATATTAGTTTGCAAAGGAGTGATTGGAGTGTCGTGATTGAATAGAGTGTGTACACACCTAACCACACTCTGGTCTGTATGTGTTCTGTCAAATTTGTCGATTTGTGCAATCTCGAGAATGCGCTAGCGTTTTCAAATCCTTAAAGCCGAGGGTGCGTTAATATATTCATTTTATTCATGCTATCGAATACTAATATATGTGTATCGGGGGGTGGTGGTACCCCCATGCCAGTTCTTTAAAAAAAACATGAGGTGTGCAGTACAACAAACTAGCGGATACAACAAACTACAGAACGTCCATTTATGTTGATTTTAAAAGTAATCTTCATATATTTATATATATACATATAAATGAAGATTATTTTGAAACTCGCATCATAAATGGCCGTTATGTAGTTTGTTATACCCGCTAGTTTGTTGTACTGCACATTTCATGATTGTTCAATGCCCCCGATACATATATCAGTATTCGATTATATAATAAAGGAAGATATTAACGCACGCTTGGCATTGGGGTGGTTGGAGGGGGTTAAAATGCGCAACGCATTCTCGAGATTGTACGAATCGGCAAAAAAAACTGTGTATATTACACAGTGTGTCAATACACACACTGTGTATCTACACAGTGTGTCAATACACACACTGTGTATCTATCTACACAGGTCCTCGTGTAGCTACTACACATCCTGTATCTATCTCTCTGCCTGCACTTTAACTTGGTAAGAATAGTTTTAAAGTATTTTTTCCTTTCTCAGCAACAAAGAGAGAGAGAGGACAGACATTGCTTCTAGAGAGTCACGACTGATGTCAACTCTAACGACCACAAACAGAAAGATATAACAATGTGCTGAGACATTCAAACAAATAGATAATAACGATAACACTGCGAGAAAATGAATAGAAAAGTAAGAGAAAATTAATAAGAGTAATGCGCATTTTCTGATATTAGTTAGGGTAAATTGCGAGTTATTGGACAGTTCCACATTTTCGATCGTGTAAAAAGTATGTAGTAATCATTAGTTAATTTTTAATTTGTCGGCGAAATTTCGGCACATGTTGGCATACAAAATACTTTTTTTAAAGAAATTAATAAATAAGCATAAATACGGAATAAAATTGGAGGTAGCTAAAGATATTAAATATATTTTTTTAAATTTTAATAAAAGTGAAAAAAAATGTAACTAAGAAAAATTCATGAAAAAAATTAATTTACAAAAAAATGCAAAGTATAGTAACGAAGATAGGAATGTATTTTCAATAATAAAGTACTTAGTTGTAATAGATTCTCACCTTCTTCTGTAGCTTAGGTCCAGTTTCCATAGCAACGAGAATGGCATCAGGTAGGTACTCGGGTAACCTCTTGAAGATCGAGTGCGAGCTTCGAACAGCTCTACCGGCACGAGCCACACCATTTAGCCAGTCTCTCCACCCCCCACTGAGTTCAGAGAGGGGGGACAGGCACCCTCGGGCCACGTTGAGACAAAGCCCGGGGCATGGGGGCTCGAGAATGCCGGAACAGAGGCTGCAACCGAAAGCTCTGGTGGCGGTGGCGCCACACTGGGGGGAAAGCTTGAACCACTCGGGGGAAGTCTGGAGGACCTTGTTTGCGATATGGAGGGAGTGGAGGAGGATGGTGGAGGAGTGGATTGCACGGGTCAGTGGTTCATTCACCAAAGCGGGAACTATACCTGAAAAGGAAATATAAAACATGGTCAAAAACATTTTAGAAAAAATTACCATATATTACAATAAATCTTACCCATCTATTTGCATTAAAATACCTTATATTTTCATAAAAATACCTTATATTTTCATAAAAATACCTTATATTTTCATAAAAATACCTTATATTTTCATAAAAATACCTTATATTTTCATAAAAATACCTTATATTTTCATAAAAATACCTTATATTTTCATAAAAATACCTTATATTTTCATAAAAATACCTTATATTTTCATAAAAATACCTTATATTTTCATAAAAATACCTTATATTTTCATAAAAATACCTTATATTTTCATAAAAATACCTTATATTTTCATAAAAATACCTTATATTTTCATAAAAATACCTTATATTTTCATAAAAAATACCTTATATTTTCATAAAAATACCTTATATTTTCATAAAAATACCCTTCTATTTTCATAATTTTTACCCTCATATTTTTATAAAAATACCTTATATTTTCATAAAAATACCCTTCTATTTTCATAATTTTTACCCTCATATTTTTATAAATATGGCCCTTATACTTTCATAAAATTTGCCTATGTATATGATCAAAATTTTTATATTCAAAATCCTAACAGTAAAATAATAGAATTCATCGAACAAAAAGATGGAGAAATATTCAGATTTTTTCGCTCTGTCGCTCAGTGGCGAATGTATGTAAAAAATGCATCTCTTTTCATCCGTTAGGGAAAGAAAAAAAAAGGAAAAAGAAAACATCTCCAACTTCCAAGTGGAAGACAACTAATTGAATATTTTAAGATAGAAACACGAAATAGAAAAACAACTGGCCTTGTATATGTAAAGTTACGATTGAAAGATGCGAATTAAATACATGATGAGAATAGCAATAGGTTTTTATTAAAAAACGCATCAAAATATTAAAATAAATTCATTGTGGAAAGAAGGAGAATATTTTCAATAATCTATATCTTGGATACGAATTGAAATTTACTAAATTTAGTATTAAATTGTTCTTTTTTCTCATTCTAACCTATTTATAGGGTTTTAAATTCGCTTTTGGTAATTAATAATCGGGTAATCATGTCAAACTATTCACAACATTCTTCACATTTTTCATTCTATAGTTATCATAAACCTTGGACTGAAGACTCACCCCAGGGTCTAATAGTTCTCTGGGCTTTGGCCACACAGTCCGAATACTGCTGCGTGAAGGGCGCCATCTTGGTGTGGACTGCCGAGTGGTAGACCATAGGGAACATGTCGTCCCAAAATTTGGACAGTGTGAGTTCGAGAGAGTCCGCGTCAGTGTCCGTTATGAAGTTGCTAAGATCTGCAAACAGTTGCCTGATCACTGGTTCGATCATTGAGATCAGGCGTGGGTAGGAGGAGTGGAAAACTTCCATCGTCTCCGATTCGGATTGAGACACGGCCGAAACCAGCGATTCTGTAATAGAAAAATAAATACAAATTAGAATGGGCTACAGTGACAGGGGATAGACAGATTCAAAGACTTGATTTCGGTACCAATTTGAAATATGTTTAGGGGTTAAGTTACCAAGTTATCGAACAGTACAACATTTTATATCATAGAAAATACTTATTTGATAAATAAAATAGAGAGTTAGAATGTTAAATTTAATAAGTTTTACGAATAAGTATTAGCCATTCAGTGCAATTGAAAAATAAAACGGAACCGAATTTTGAACATATTTCATTTTTGGACTAACTCCAACATGATCCACTATATTAGTTAAATAACAATTATGATCTTTTTATTGATTTTGCGACATGGTGCTACCCACGTTATAAAAAGTAAATAATTCTTGTGTTACTTTTAATCTAACATTACAGTCAACATTTCTGTTCGAGTCTTACACCTAACTGTCGTTTGCTGCTCGTAATTTATCAATAAAATGAATAACTAATTATTCGTAGTAACTTATGATTTCAAACCAATACTTGTATTTATCATATTATTAATAATACTTTACCATAAAACATTTACGTTATATATAAAATAAATCCTTAAATTCTAATGCTACGCATTTGGACTTTCAATTTGAAATTGATGGGTAACTTTCATATTTTTATTGAAAAAATTATTTGCAACAAAATAATTCGAAATTAAAATATACAATTTAAATAAACGGAAGATTTTACATTTCACTATAACTAACTAAGCTAAGAACAATTCTTGATATAAATTAAAGCGTATAATATTTATAGCTTGAATGTGTGTTGATAAATACTTGGAAAATCCTAGGTTCTATTATTTTTTATTATTTTCAGATTAGTATTTTAAGAGTTTAATATACGTTATCGAATTTACTGCCGTTCGATTAATCTTTCATTCCAATTTCAATAGCTTTCGAATTTTGAACACTATATTAAATGAGTTGACAGGAACGAGTGATATAAATACTAGAGTCATCCCTCAAATAGTATTACTTTTCATTTAATTTGATTAGGGAAAAATAAAAATAATTAATTATTAATATACAGTTAATGACTATATATCTACATTTGAATGACTTAATACTAAGCTAAAACACATTTTTAATTGAATCATTGTGAAATATTTGCAGATTTGTTAATGATGTGCAGTATACGCAGACCACACTTCAAGCGACACATCATAGTCCAAATTAATGGTAACATAGGAAGTTTTTGGAGCATGGGTAAAACCACGCATACAAAATTATTGCAAACTGGGATACGTAAATCATTTGGCGATTATATCGTTGTCGATAATTTAAGAGTGGAAATTTACTGCTTCAGTTGTTTAAAATTCACAAGACTTACTTAATCGTGTAAATAAAAACAGGCAATCAAAATTTTTGACTATTCATGCTGAGCCTAATTATTTCGACAGCTAGCCATATATTTTCAATAATTAAACATTAATTAAACTTATGGTTAAATGATCATAAAAAGTAGGTAATATCTTTTTCATTGGTTAGGTACAAAGCTTTTCACACAAGAATAATCTTAAATTTTAGAACAGTTAGTTTTTTTATCTGTTCTTCAAGTATAATAAATGAAGTAATGCCTTTCAAATTTACGAATAAAATAATTTCAATAGTTATTATTTGCAACAATGATATAATAGTTTGTAAATATATTAAGATGTCAATATTATAGCATTTCGAATCCCAGGCAGCAAGCATTATTCCTGGGATATTAAGGGAATATCCCAGGACTATATCCTTCTTCCCAGGGTTATTCCCTTAATATCCCAGGAATAATGCTTGCTACCTGGGATAGAATCAAAATGAACATATGTAAAAATGTTTCAAAATAATAATTCTCATAGAATCGTGCAATCACTTTAGAAAATCTTTATTGTAATTATAGTTTCGTGGGCAGGTGAAGCAAGTTTCTAACACTTCGCCATGATTCAGTAATCAGATTACCATCGCTGTACGATCGAAAATGTGAACTTGTTCGATAAGTTAGAATTTATCCTCCTTTTATTTGATAGGCTAATTTTACGTTGAATAGAAAATAAATAAAGAAAATTTAAGACAAATGATGATTTAAATAGAATAAGATTTATGAAAAATTGAAATTTATTCATCAATTTCTCTGATTGTGAAAGTTATGCATTATCGGTCGGTTTCACATCATCGATCATATAAGAAAACGATTTAATAATTATTATTTTATACTTATTGGTATCCATGATACCTGCAGGTATCATGGATACCATTCTAAATTAAATTAAATAACTATTATATCGTTTTTTCTTATATGATCGAAGATGTGAAACCGACCGATAATTTGTAACTTTTCCGATATATCAAAGAGTAACTCAAGACACGGTGATATGTAACGCATCGGTGATTGGGTAATACACCCCCCAGAAGGGCAATTGAAAGGATCACCCTAAAGACCGTAGATTTTTGCAAAGTGAGAGTCTCTTCAGTCTAAAGTGTTTGAAACTCTGCAATAAGAAACTGAGGAATCTTCATTGTTTCTTTATAAACTTTTAAACTTATTTTCATTGGCAATTCACGGAAAGTGAAACGCATTTATTGCCTTCAATCGAAACATTTTGGCGCAAAAAAAAACTTTAAAAAATGAAACAAAATAAAAGAAGTTTCGAAAAAAGTTTATATATAATGGCGCAAAAAAGTATCGATGATAAATGTATTACTTTGGAGATCTCTATTTCATAGCTTCATTCAATAATAAAATCAGTGATAAAAAATAAATTGTTTGATGGAAAAAAACATATTCATGAACGAACATTTAAAATAATATTTTGTGAATAAATTCAACTGAATAACGATATTCCAATATAAAATATAGGTGATATGAACTACAGTATACTACCTAATAGACGAATATTAGCGTCACGAAATATCAATATCATTACGATAACTGTTGATAATTTTATCGGTACCTACAGACAAAATCAGAAATGAAATATCGAAAAAAGAGATATATTCAAACGTTTATAACTACCGTTCATCCTACAACAGTTTAGCACAAATATTTAACGGTAATAGCGGTATACCGATAACTCTCCACGATAACAACGATAAATTAGCAAGCATGTGTTTATCGTCTCTTGGCAGAGTTTCAAGAGTTTCTCAGAACGAAAGAAAGAGAGAGATAGAAAGAGGCAATGAACCAACAGTTTACACTGCCTAAATCACTTATTTATAAAGGAAGAAATATTTTTCTTTAACTTAAGAAGCTACATTGAAATACAAAGGCACACTAAATACTTTGCTGTTATGTGTGACGTCAACTCGATGAGAGAAGGGAGAAAAAACAATAACTAGCTAGCATACACTGTGAGTAGAAAAAAAGATAACAATGCTATCTGTAATACAATGTATCCATGATACTAGGTATCCATGATACAAGGTATCCATGATACTAGGTATCCACGATACTAGGTATCCATGATACTAGGTATCCATGATACTAGGTATCCATGATACTAGGTATCCATGATACTAGGTATCCATGATACTAAGTATCCATAATACAAGGTATCCATGATACAAGGTATTCATGATACAAGGTATCCGTGATACTGCATTCTGTGATATTGGTATCCATGATACTGGTGGAAGCATACTTTTATCAATTCATTTCAATTAAATAAACAGTATCCAAATTAATATAATTAAGTTTCTATTTCCCAGTAGAGTGTGCGTGTAATATAAATACTACCAGACACTCACCGTAACATTGGTAAAAATGCGTGGTGAGATAGGAATATAAAACAGCAATTCCTATTCTCTGTTTCGCCATCACAGATTCCAAGTATTCCTCCCATTCTTATTTTTATGCTGATAAAATTCTTTGGTTAAGAAATAAATAAACTCATTTCTATTTTACTAAGAAAAATAAAGATAGAATATTTTAGAGACATTTTTATTCTCCACCTCACGTGTTCATTACCACCATTAGATTACCATTCCTGCTTATAAACTACATGGTACTGCTCTTACCGTATTATAGCACTCTAGTTGAAATTCACATTATCATTCGTACCCTCGCATTCCCATTTCCACCCTCACAATCCCATTTTTCACATTCCCATTCTCACTCACATTCCCATCTCCACAATACCATTTTTCGCATTCCAATTTCCATCCTCACATTCCCATCCTCACATTCCCATCCTCACATTCCCATTCCTACCCTCACATTCCCATTCCTACCCTCACATCAACATTCCGACCCTCACATTAACATTCCGACCCTCACATTAACATTCCGACCCTCACATTAACATTTTCCACATTCCTACTCTCACATTCCCATTCCCACCGTCACAATCCCATTTTCCATCGTCACTTTCCCATTTTTCACATTCCAATTTCTACCGTCACATTCCCATTTTTTCACATTCCCATTCCTAGTCCATAAAGTCTCATTCCCGACACTCCAGTCAGTGAATTCCCGTGTGTGTTGCTGAAAAACTTACAATCGCAGCTAAGAGCTTCCAAACGATAAAACTCTAGCTAGGACTATTCTACTGCGCGGTAATAGATATAGCACACTAATGCAGATAAAACCCTCTAGCTAGAACAACTCTACTGTACCGTTAGAGGGCGGCACCTCTAAGTTTAGAAATAAAAAAGTTACTGCCGGATAACTGCGGATAAGTTACTGCGAATAAGTTTCTTATGATAATGTTTGAAGGTTATTAATTCAGTGATTGGCTATGGAGATTGACCAATGAGCGTATGAGGAGGCGTACTTCCCCCCTTCCCCCCCCCATCCTTCAAACAGGTCATTAAACAATCAGTAAGTGTACAGTACAACAAACTACATTACAGCAATCTATGTTAAAAGTTTCAAAGTTCTTATTAATAGAAAAGTACTTTAAATTCAACTCTGTATATGCGAGGAGGAGTCAACAGGGGGCGGAGCACTAACGGTATAGTGCTCCGCCCCCTGTTTGTTGCCAACCAATCAGAGAAGTGTTATCCTTAGAAACATTATGTGCAGCACTGTATCGATAGAAACTTATGCAGTAGAGACAGTATCTCAAAAATCTTATGCACTATTTACTATATTTTTATAAAAACAAACTAAACTTTTGGGCACACTGCACCACACTACTCCATAACTGCGCCACTCCAGCCCCTTCACTGCGCCACTCCAGCCCCTCACTGCGCCACTCATATTCCCTTCACATTTGACATCAGTAAATTAGGAAGGCAAGACCTGCCACCAGACGTCAGTCTTAATAACACACCTACCATTTCTTGTACAATTATACCTACATATCTAACAGAAAAGAAAATATACAGGGTATTTCACATCCCACTAAATTTGACAGCTTGCAAAAACCCAAAATAAAAACTTTACCAAGAATAACAAAATGCTCATAAATGTTTCGTTATCGAGATATTAATACCCAGATTCTGGGGTAATTTTTGACATACTACGAGAATTTCACATGAAAAAACATTGTTTCACTGAAACCCAAATTATCAAAACTTGTTAGTTTTCAAAAAAAGGATTTTAAAATATTAAAAGGACTCCTACCTAGATATTCCACAAGTGGAAAATTGAACATAACAAACAATTATTGTACATTTAATAACATTATAATAGCTAGGTAATAAGGTATGTTATGGTTAATCATTGAAACACTCTGTAAATATATATTTAATATATTTATATAACCTACACTCTAATCTTGTTTGTGTTTCGTACGTCTCGCTTTTTTAAAGTCTTTGACTCTGTATCATAATTACGAAGTGAATTCAACTGACGTGTAATCTACATTTTTAGTTTATTCACTTTGATAAGATGGAGTGTGGCGATAGTGTGTCACAACTACACATCACACTGATGTGTGTCATAACTACACATCACACTGATGTGTGTCATAGCTACACATCACACTGATGTGTGTCATAGCTACACATCACACTGATGTGTGTCATAACTACACATCACACTGATGTGTGTCATAGCTACACATCACGCTGATGTGTGCCATAGCTACACATCACACTGATGTGTGTCATAACTACACATCACGCTGATGTGTGTCATAACTACACATCACACTGATGTGTGTCATAACTACACATCACGCTGATGTGTGTCATAGCTACACATCACGCTGATGTGTGTCACAACTACACATCACACTGATGTGTGTCATAACTACACATCACACTGATGTGTGTCATAGCTACACATCACACTGATGTGTGTCATAGCTACACATCACACTGATGTGTGTCATAACTACACATCACACTGATGTGTGTCATAGCTACACATCACGCTGATGTGTGCCATAGCTACACATCACACTGATGTGTGTCATAACTACACATCACGCTGATGTGTGTCATAACTACACATCACACTGATGTGTGTCATAACTACACATCCACTGATGTGTGTCATAGCTACACATCACGCTGATGTGTGTCACAACTACACATCACACTGATGTGTGTCACAACTACACATCACACTGATGTGTGTCATAACTACACATCACACTGATGTGTGTCGTAACTACACACTGATGACCCTCTCTGGCAAATTGTTTTCCCTCTTCACCAGACTTGAGATGTTCTCTAAAGAGGGGAGAGATTTGCAAAATTGAACACAGTTACTCAGTCTGGGTATCGCAGGGGGGGGGGGGGAGTGGGAGGAATGTTTAAAGTGGGGGAGGGGGGAGTTTCATAACAACATCTTCATTCCCAATTTAGATTCTGTTCCAATTTGGAGGCAGCGAAAAATAACTACCCAATACAATAGCAATACTGAACGATTTGATATAAATTGTTAATTGAATACTGAATGTTTTGATATAAAGTATAAGTTATATTTACTCGCAATGTACAGGGCACGGTAACAAGTTTCCAAACCTAATTATATCTTTTGGTAAAAGTAGTTCTTAAGTAGGAGATGGGGTTTGTAAAACAGCCAAGGCACTACATTATCACACCACAATTTGTTCTTGGAAAAAAGTTTAGCCAGTTCAAAATGTCAGACAAAAGAGCAGCTATAGACGCATATTATTACACTGTGCCGGAAAGTCGGGTTCCGCCATTGCAAAGAATCTTCCAATTGCTATATCGACTGTCTGGAAATCATTGAAGCGTTTCAATGAAAGAAGTGATTTGTCTGATCGTCCGAGGAGTACCACACTCCCAACTGTCGAATGGTCAAACGCATTCGAGAGAAGATTAGGGGAAACCCAAAATGATCGATTAGGTTGCTTGCAAAGACAGCTGACATGAGTCCCAAAACCATGAGACGACTCATCCACGAAGATCTGAAAATGTCCTATTTCAGTTTTCGAAAGAGACGAACCCTGTATGCAGATGTAAAGCAAAAAATATTGGAGAGAAGCAAACTTCTTCTGAAGGAATTAAAGTCAGCTACGGCTGACGAAATTGTTTTTTCAGATGAGAAGATTTTCACAGTTGAATTGGCTCATAGTCGAAGAAATGACTGAATAATTGGAAGAAATGTCAGAGATATTCCTTATGCTGAAGAATCAGTGTACCGAACCATGAAACCAGCTTCTGTAATGGTCTGGGCAGCCATTTCAAAAACCTGGAGGTCTCCCCTCATATTTGTTCGATCGAGGTGGTCAAACTAACCCTAGCTATCATGTTGAAGTCATTCTGAAGTCAATGTTGAAATTTTCTGAGGATTATTTTGGTGATGACACTTTATAGACGTTTCAACAAGACTGTGTCACGTCACACACAGCGAATGTTACTCAGAACTGGTGTAGAGAGCATATTTCCAGCTATTGGGTCAAAGAATTTTGGCCTCCGGGCCTCCCTACTACCCAAATCAGAATCCCATGGACTTTTTGGTGTGGACCTATTCGAAAGTAAGGCCTGTGGATAAATTCATCGCAGTGTGGACGTTTTTAAAAGCTCTCTACAGCGAGCGTGGCAAGGAATTCGACAAGAATAGCTGCCGGATTCCGCGGCAGAAGGTGTTTGCATGAGACTGCAGGCGGTAATCAAATGCAAAGGGGGACATTTTCTTGTTTGCTTCCATATTTACGTCCCAGACTGTATGTAACTACAACATTTACTAAATAGCAAGATGATCTTTGTGCGTATGCAAACACGTGAGAACGGGGAGAGGGGGTAAGGTTAGTGGAAGGAGGGGGTCAAAAGTAAACCTGAACTGCGTTTGGGGATTTTCATTCCATTTGAAAACTATCTTTTTTGTCTAAATAAAAAAGTGAGACATCAAACATAGAACAGAGCCCGATGCAACCACATTAGATGATTGGCACTGTACCTATATCGAACATATTTATTATTTTATAAGAGGAAAAGTTGAAAGATGATTTATTTACAAAACAATTCGGAACAAATACGGCCATCAAAATTCTGACGAAAACTATACACCAGCAATTATTTCAATGTCGATTATTCTAACTAATCAGAAAATGGCAGATAGATCATTAATGAATTATAAATAGTTTTTAAATTTAAAATCATCAAACAACTAAGATCACTACTACTTTTAACAATTCCCCAGAATAGGTAATTGAATTCATAGCTTCACTCCCCCTTCACCCTCCACTCCGTTCACTAATTCCTGTGTTAAAAACATTAGAGGATTCAATTAGCGCAAAGAGAAGTAGCGGAGAGCCGTTTCAATTAAGGTAGGCCTATCTAGGCTGTCCCTAGAGTGCAACTACAGGCCAGTTAAACACTCTAGTTAATTGCACAAAAGCGCCACTGCAATCGACTGCATTGATACGCAGACTGGGAGCTAAGGCCTCTTTCACACGGCCGTTTTTCCCCATGCCGCAGCAAAGAACATTGTGCATGGATAAACGCTACGACTGAATAAACGTTCGTGTTTTCTATGTACACTTGGATTGAGCGTTTTTCATGCTGTATTATTGCTGAAAAAAAACGCCTCATGTGAAATAAGCCTAAGGGGTGAGAAACTAGCGGCGTGGGATTGATTATTATTTCGATATCCTCAGGATATTCCTTCAATATTCTCTCGATATTCCATCAATATCCTTACGATATTCCCTCAATATTATCACGATATTCCCTCAATATTATCACGATATTCCCTCAATATTATCAAGATAATCCCTCAATATTATCACGATAATCCCTCAATATTATCACGATATTCCCTCAATATTATCACGATACTTCATCAATATTATCACGATATTCCCTCAATATTATCACGATATTCCCTCAATATTCTCTCAACATTCCATCAAGATCCTCAGGATATTCCTTCATCATTATCACGATATTCACTCAACATCATAACGATATTCACTCAACATCATAACGATATTCACTCAATATTATCACGATATTCCCACAATATTATCACGATATTCTCACAATATTATCACGATATCCTCACGATATTCTCACAATATTCTCTCGATATTCCCTCAATAGTCTCTCGATATACCCTAAATATTATCACGATATTCCCTAAATATCCTCAGGACAATCCTTCAATATTCTCTCGATATTCCCTCAATATTCTCTCGATATTCCCTCAATATTCTCTCGATATTCCATCAATATTCTCTAGACATTCCCTAAATATTCTCTCAACATTCCCTAAATATTTTCACGATATAACCCTCAATGTTCTCGCGATATTCACTCAATATCCTCACGATATTCCCTCAATTCTCACATGATATCCTCTCGACATTCCATCAATATTCTCACAGCATTCTCTCAATATTCCCTAGGCATCTTCCAACTACAAATATTTACTCAAACTAACAAATTAAATCCTTCACGCTTAGTAAGTTCAAACTCAACAAATCATATTAACTAATGAAATAGCATCATAAACTTTATATCAAAAGTTACATCGAATGAAATAATCAAAAGGGGGAGACAATAATAATACACTATTTAAGGTATTTAATTGACCTTTGACCTTGTAAAGCACTACCATACTATGCTACTAACATCCTGATAATAACAGAGACCTTGTGAATGATGAGGTCTGGAACCAGTGTCTCTATGTAAATAAAAAAACACAGACTGTGTTTATACATTTTAGTAATTTCTACAAACTGTAAATAGATATTGTATGAATGTTTTTCACCGTAAGAATGAAGATCAGTTGAAATATTATTCCCTAGTGGAATATTATTTGTATCTTCTTACACAGACGAATTACTTTGCCTTTCAAAATTGTAACCAGTACTTGACAATGCATGTTAGAACTGCAGACAATGCATGTTAGAACTGCAGACAATGCATGTTAGAACTGCAGACAATGCATGTTAGAACTGCAGACAATGCATGTTAGAACTGCAGACAATGCATGTTAGAACTGCAGACAATGCATGTTAGAACTACAGACAATGCATGTTAGAACTGCAGACAATGCATGTTAGAACTGCAGACAATGCATGTTAGAACTGCAGACAATGCATGTTAGAACTGCAGACAATGCATGTTAGAACTGCAGACAATGCATGTTAGAACTGCAGACAATGCCTGTTAGAACTGCAGACAATGCATGTTAGAACTGCAGACAATGCATGTTAGAACTGCAGGCAATGCATGTTAGAACTGCAGACAATGCATGTTAGAACTGCAGACAATGCATGTTAGAACTACAGACAATGCATGTTAGAACTACAGACAATGCATGTTAGAACTACAGACAATGCATGTTAGAACTGCAGACAATGCATGTTAGAACTACAGACAATGCATGTTAGAACTGCAGACAATGCATGTTAGAACTACAGACAATGCATGTTAGAACTGCAGACAATGCATGTTAGAACTGCAGACAATGCATGTTAGAACTACAGACAATGCATGTTAGAACTGCAGACAATGCATGTTAGAACTACAGACAATGCATGTTAGAACTGCAGACAATGCATGTTAGAACTGCAGACAATGCATGTTAGAACTACAGACAATGCATGTTAGAACTGCAGACAATGCATGTTAGAACTGCAGACAATGCATGTTAGAACTACAGACAATGCATGTTAGAACTGCAGACAATGCATGTTAGAACTACAGACAATGCATGTTAGAACTGCAGACAATGCATATTAGAACTACAGACAATGCATGTTAGAACTGCAGACAATGCATGTTAGAACTAACAGACAATTTGTATACTTGTTATTGTAAAATCTTCAGACCGGACCTTTTATTTCAAGTTAATTATTTTTGTGTTTTTGAAGTAAAGAATCGTTATTTGATATTTTCTGTCTGCTCAAGTGTTTTGGTCTTGAGAAGTTGTTTGAGAATGATATTTATTACTTTGAGAGAGTTGGTCTTTTCCAAACATGTTACACAGAATTGGTGAATTTAATTAACCTGGTTCTGTTTAGACCAGATGGTTTCGTGGTTAACTTTATTGGAATGATGAATGAGCTTTGGAGGTATCGTATTCATCAAGTTTTTGAATGGGTTAGGACTTCATTTACATAATACTATTAATAGGGGAATAAACATTTACAGGAATAGTTAATTTAGAATTAGAGCTGAGGGTAAAATTTGAGACATCCCATAGGTGGGTTGAGGACTAATAGAGATTGGAGAAATGAGAGTACAGGCATCTCACGCTTGGGTTTATTTGAAGTTTCGATAAGGATTTTTAGAGTATATAAGTGGTTGATGGGAATGATAACGACCTGTTTTAAATTCACCTTTCTGGCTGATCTGTTTCATTGTTCATTAGAGTTAGTAAGAAGTTTAGATGTCTCAATGGGCCCAGGGCGCAGTGATGTCTTCTTTCACCCCAGTCCTTATGCTCCATCGTGAAATTTAGCCGATGAACATATCCATCCAACCAAGTGGTTGATGTTGGACCTGGACGAGTGGCCGAATCGTGCAGTTTCACGTGGCAACATCCGTGTCCCGTCAACAGATATATTATTCTTTATGGAAAAGACTATATTCCCCATTGTACTGTCAAGGCCGTGGATAAAGATGAGACGAGGTTGAACCAGAACCATAACCAAAATGCAGAACGGTTTCCGATCTTGCTGAACGGTATATTACGAGCCAGTAGAAGCCTGGAATCAGAGTTCTCACATGCGGTAACTGTGGTTTCGACAAGTTTCCTTTCGCACCTGATTCAGCAGAAACTCAGTACTTCCCCAATCCATATCCCGTAAGTGTTTGTGTAAAACCCCTGTGCTTTTTAGTGAAAGATAAAGCCTTAACCTCCAATGTATAACCACCATGTTGTAAGTAAATTCATTTGAATCCTTCATAGGTAGATCATTAATTAATTGAATTGTAGGCTAATATTATTTTGAACCTTAGTCTGATTGATTTTTAATTAGAGTTCACCTAATTTAAATCATTTATGTGTTTTACTTACCTTTTTTTCATTTAGTAGCTACGATATTTGATTTGATGCTTATTAATGAAGTGAAAATTTTGATTATATTTATTTGACACGCAACGTGAACAGTAAGTTAAACAAATTGACTTTAGTCATCGGAAAAACGATAACCCATCTAAGATCAATAAATATGAACTAATTACTTAATAACCACGCTGCCAAGTGAATGAAAAAATTTTGTTGTTAAAAATAAGAGAATTATATTGAATAAAATATATAAAAGAGAGAACAACAAAGAAAGACCCCAAACCTACAAATGCATGTCGTCGCTACAGACAATGCAAGCTATAACTGCAACAAAACAATCTTCCCTTTGGACAAAAGTTGTCCCTCTTGAATGACTTGGCAGATTCTATTCAGAAAAGGTCCACCCTCCAATTAGAATAGAGTTAGGGACACTAAAACCTCTAGTTTGTCCTCAGTCAAGAGACACTGTAGATAAAAGAGACACTGTAGATAGAGACTAACAAGCTATCACACAACCAAGAGCTATTTTCTTAAACAATGCACTTCCATCTAAATGTTAATTATAAATGAAGGAAATTCTTTGAGCGTTAAAATTAATCAGAGGAAAAAATTTGATAAACATTTTTTCCAATTGATAATAGCGCATATGTGTTTGCTCCTTAAAACGTGGACGGATGTGAGCTTAGAGTCTGTCCAAACTGTCTAAGATTCCATGATGGGTCATCAAAAATTCTACTTTGAATCAAGTTTTAAATCGTATCAATTAAAATTTTATCGGCTACATTATGTCATGAAAATAAATTAAAAGAATGAACTTAAAGAGTCTACAACTCTTGTACCTACATAGGTAACTATTGTTCCTAGCCCCACAACATTAGATCATACCTAGGCATTATTATGCCATCAACCCCCAAAATATACCCCCTCCCCCCTAACTAAAAAAAAGGATACTATCATTGTTCCAGACATACATACACAGCATTCCTTCATGACATACACACAATTATGGGGCACTGTGTAGGTTTAACACACACATATGTATGTGTGTTGCAATGATGTGTAATGTACTACCTGGCAACTGTCTGAGTGTAGATACTGATGCCTTGAAGTGCCGTATCTAGGATACGAAATCACTCTGTATCATAGATACATAAATCATTCCTATTCTCAAGTACCTGTAACAGCTAATAAATACAGGTAAGTACTTCGAAGTTAGTACACTTGGGTAGCTGGAAAAATTAGCAAAATAAATGAATACATTTTAAGTAATGTATAATGCATGATCGTATAGAACAGTTTTTTTTTGCAAGTACATGATGTAAATAGAAACAAGCACAGAGTTAGCTACAGTACACAAACATTCAACTCAATGATCACATACACAAGAGATACATCAGTCATTACGAGTGTCTGTAGGGTGTATCTGACCACCTATAGGTAGGAATAGCACTGCAGTGAACCCTCCCTCTGTTATATACTCGCTATGCAGTTTATCTAGCATGTAACACTTCACCAGCAAGATGAATTGGGAGGTTAGAGGGGTGTGACATGGTATGCTAATAACTTTAATTGCCATACAAGGTGATAATGATATCACGTAGTTAGAACACTGTAAACATTCTACCTGGTTAGTACACCGGGAACAGATGCAACAAAATACATATATTTAGGAAAAAGGTCACCTGTAGAATAGACACCCAGAGGTTGAAAATTCTACAGGTGGTAGTGCTGGGGTGACTATTCTACAGGTGGTAGTGCTGGGGTGACTATTCTACAGGTGGTAGTGCTGGGGTGACTATTCTACAGGTGGTAGTGCTGGGGTGACTATTCTACAGGTGGTAGTGCTGGGGTGACTATTCTACAGGTGGTAGTGCTGGGGTGACTATTCTACAGGTGGTAGTGCTGGGGTGACTATTCTACAGGTGGTAGTGCTGGGGTGACTATTCTACAGGTGGTAGTGCTGGGGTGACTATTCTACAAGTGGTAGTTCTGGGGATTTTGTTCTCAATATTTTGTTAATTTGAATGATTTTTATTGCTATCTTTTGTAACTTATGATATCAAAATAATATCTTGAATTGTACAATTTAAAAAAAAATGGGATGAATATTCTACAGTGAAAGATTTAATTGATTTCCTAACTACTTCTTATATAAGTGCATATATACATAAGTATTTAAATACAGGGTGACACACAAAGTTCTGCTACACCATTTTCTTTCATTGCAAATAAAGTACTAACATGTGAATTAATTCCTTCTAATTTTCACAGTTAATAGTGTTCAATACAATATACATCTTACGACAGCTGCCATCTCTTATTTTCAAGAAGTTAATGACCCTTTGAGTGGGAAGTCAAAGTTGTGAGAGATGAATTTCACAGAGCAGGAAAGTTCGCATCTGATTTAATACGATGGAATTCTGCGTGTGGTAAGTATTGGAGAATATTGTGTGCAGATATTCTCAATCAATGCAAAACAAATGATAACTAATAAGTCGAAAAGAAAATGGTCAAAACCTCAAACAGCGGTTGAAGCAACTACGACAGATTGGAGGCCGTCGGTCGAATTAGAGAAGGGTTTATTCAAGATATATTAACTTACAAGGTACATATTATACGCCTTGATACATGAGTTTTAGACCCTTACGCACGTACGAACGTACTTATGTGACCCTGCAATATGCAAGGTATATTCAGTTTGAGTTAATATACCATAGCAATATTAAATTACATACTCTAGATACAATACAGCGGGTTAAAGACTTAATTCATGGCATCCGTACACTGCGAAAACAACTATGGCAAAATCCTTAAGTACAAATAACTATTCAGCCCGCTGTTTAGTATATAGAGTATGAATCTAAAATTGCAGGGTCACATGAGTGTGTTCGTATGTCCGTATTTCACAATAAAACTGTAATTCATCTTGACATGATCCTGCGCAATACTCTACCTTGTAGTTAATGTACCTTGGGTATATTAAGTAAACTTATTTACATATCTATGATATATATTAGCTCTTTTCATGTTATTTTACCATTCTATATGTTTTCCTTATAAATTTTCATTGTCTCGAAGCTTTTGTGTCACCCTGTATACAGCAACTGCAGATATCATGTATACCAATTGAAATAACGAGTTGAAATATAAAACTATATAGATTTTTTTTATGGTCGAAAATGTGGAACTGTGCGACAAACCGTAATTTACCCAAACTAACCAGTTCAACTAGGTTTTAGCAGTTAATCAGCTGATACTAGGATAGACAGACACGCTCGTGTTTGGAAACTTGGGACACAACAAAAAGTTAGAGCAATTAGCTTAATTTGGAAGATTGGGTCTAACTTACCTAGATCATATGTCTCTAGGTACTATCGGGGAAAAGAGTCACTGTGATGATGTACTATCAGAGAAAAGAGTCACTGTGATGATGTACTATCAGAGAAAAGAGTCCCTGTGATGATGTACTATCAGAGAAAAGAGTCCCTGTGATGATGTACTATCAGAGAAAAGAGTCACTGTCATGATGTACTATCAGAGAAAAGAGTCACTGTGATGATGTAGTATCAGAGAAAAGAGTCACTGTGATGATGTACTATCAGAGAAAAGAGTCACTGTGATGATGTACTATCAGAGAAAAAAGTCACTGTGATGATGTACTATCAGAGAAAAGATTCACTGTGATGATGTACTATCAAAGAAAAGAGTCACTGTGATGATGTACTATCGGAGAAAAGAGTCACTGTGATGATGTACTATCAGAGAAAAGAGTCACTGTGATGATGTACTATCAGAGAAAAGAGTCACTGTGATGATGTACTATCAGAGAAAAGAGTCACTGTGATGATGTACTATCAGAGAAAAGAGTCACTGTGATGATGTACTATCGGAGAAAAGAGTCACTGTGATGATGTACTATCAGAGAAAAGAGTCACTGTGATGATGTACTATCAGAGAAAAGAGTCACTGTGATGATGTACTATCAGAGAAAAGAGTCACTGTGATGATGTACTATCAGAGAAAAGAGTCACTGTGATGATGTACTATCAGAGAAAAGAGTCACTGTGATGATGTACTATCAGAGAAAAGAGTCACTGTGATGATGTACTATCAGAGAAAAGAGTCACTCTGATGATAGTATCTATGATACCTGCAGGTATCAAGGATACCAATCAAAGTGACGAATCATATAATAATATTATAGTTTTATCTCAACTGACCGATAAATCGAATTTACCGTATCTATTAACTAACTGACTATTTTAGTGTTGAGAATAGCATTATAATTTAACAGTAAATCACAATCATTGAAATAGAATAAGAGTAGCATTTATAACTATCACACCTTTCTATAATAACAAAAGCTGACTTTAATACCTAAAAGCGTCTTTCCCTCACGTTCTCATCTCTTTGGTCATGTCGACATGAGTCAAAATGGTGTGGCATGAGGGGTCATTTTGACCTGTATGGACAGGGTCTTAAATGACTCTATAGGACACAAAGGAAGGGATAAAGGAGTCAAAGGAGTGATAGATGAGGAGCTACAAAGGAGGCCAACAATTTGACACAACTTGTCACGTGAGAAAAAGATAAGGAGGAGAAAATATTGGGGTTATTGGGGGTAAGGTAGATTGGGGTGAGGGTAGATGGGGGTAAAGGTAGATGGGGGTAAAGGTAGATGGGGGTAAAGGTAGATGGGGGTAAAGGTAGATGGGGGTAAAGGTAGATGGGGGTAAAGGTAGATCTCCTGATGACAGTTCTTAACTTCCTTTTGATCATCTGTGCAAATGTCATATTTGTTCGAATGCGTTAGTTAGGTTTAAGAAAGCTATTTGTATGTTATTTTAGTTAGTTATCATTAGTTGAGGGTGAGTTGGTTTGATGACCCATAAATAAGAAGTAGGCATCTATAATCTTACAGGTGACTATAGGAGAAAAATATGAAATATCTTTTTGTAGTTATATCACAGAGGGTTTAACTCCTGAATGGAATACCTTTTCAGTTCGCTCTGTATTAAGCAAGTCAGTAGGATAAAAGTAGTTAGTAAGACGAGTTTACGAACCCCATCTCTTATTTAACTGTCAATATTGTAAGGTATCTCTTTTTCAGCTATATCATTTATAATTATATATGAATGATGAACCTATTGTCTCGTTATTTATTTAAATACATCCAATATATACTTTAATTGTTTATCATTGATCTTGTTATTTGGTAGAGTAATCAGTTTTGATGTTAAAAATTCGTTAATTGATTGATTTATTAATTATAAGATACAGAAAACTAATAAAAAGAGAAACTAGAACAGGCACTCGTAGATGGAATACCTTCGCCATCGCTTCAATCCGTTTACACCTTTTTGTGACCTTGACCTTTGACCCGATCGTTCCCAAAATTTGACCAAATGGTTCCTGGATAATGAACAATCGTCCCACCAAATTTCAGGAAAAATGATTCTATACTTTTTGAGTTATGCGACCAAAATAACAATTAAATGCAGGTCAAAACATAGCCTTCCGCATTTCAAGGTAATGAAAGCCCCAAACACACACCGCAGACGGTTATTCTCGCTTCACAGCCCCTAAGTCAAATATAGACCACAAAGAGTTATTTTCATTCTAGAGCTGTGTCACATATTGGAAAAGCTAAATAACATCTTACGGGTTATTGGTTAAACGTCATGAACTGTGCAGTGGAAGAATAAGGTATGGATAGTGCGACCAAATGGTATGGATAGTGCGACCAAATGGTATGGATAGTACGTCCAAATGGTATGGATAGTGCGACCAAATGGTATGGATAGTACGTCCAAATGGTATGGATAGTGCGACCAAATGGTATGGATAGTGCGACCAAATGGTATGGATAGTGCGACCAAATGGTATGGATAGTACGTCCAAATGGTATGGATAGTGCGACCAAATGGTATGGATAGTGCGACCAAATGGTATGGATAGTGCGACCAAATGGTATGGATAGTGCGACCAAATGGTATGGATAGTGCGACCAAATGGTATGGATAGTGCGACCAAATGGTATGGATAGTGCGACCAAATGGTATGGATAGTGCGACCAAATGGTATGGATAGTAGCGACCAAATGGTATGGATAGTGCGACCAAATGGTATGGATAGTACGTCCAAATGGTATGGATAGTGCGACCAAATGGTATGGATAGTGCGACCAAATGGTATGGATAGTACGTCCAAATGGTATGGATAGTGCGACCAAATGGTATGGATAGTGCGACCAAATGGTATGGATAGTGCGACCAAATGGTATGGATAGTGCGACCAAATGGTATGGATAGTACGTCCAAATGGTATGGATAGTGCGACCAAATGGTATGGATAGTGCGACCAAATGGTATGGATAGTACGTCCAAATGGTATGGATAGTGCGACCAAATGGTATGGATAGTGCGACCAAATGGTATGGATAGTACGTCCAAATGGTATGGATAGTGCGACCAAATGGTATGGATAGTACGTCCAAATGGTATGGATAGTGCGACCAAATGGTATGGATAGTACGTCCAAATGGTATGGATAGTGCGACCAAATGGTATGGATAGTGCGACCAAATGGTATGGATAGTACGTCCAAATGGTATGGATAGTGCGACCAAATGGCATGGATAGTGCGACCAAATGGTATGGATAGTGCGACCAAATGGTATGGATAGTGCGACCAAATGGTATGGATAGTGCGACCAAATGGTATGGATAGTACGTCCAAATGGTATGGATAGTGCGACCAAATGGTATGGATAGTGCGACCAAATGGTATGGATAGTACGTCCAAATGGTATGGATAGTGCGACCAAATGGTATGAGATAGTGCGACCAAATGGTATGGATAGTACGTCCAAATGGTATGGATAGTGCGACCAAATGGTATGGATAGTACGTCCAAATGGTATGGATAGTGCGACCAAATGGTATGGATAGTGCGACCAAATGGTATGGATAGTACGTCCAAATGGTATGGATAGTGCGACCAAATGGTATGGATAGTGCGACCAAATGGTATGGATAGTACGTCCAAATGGTATGGATAGTGCGACCAAATGGTATGGATAGTGCGACCAAATGGTATGGATAGTACGTCCAAATGGTATGGATAGTGCGACCAAATGGTATGGATAGTGCGACCAAATGGTATGGATAGTACGTCCAAATGGTATGGATAGTACGTCCAAATGGTATGGATAGTACGTCCAAATGGTATGGATAGTGCGACCAAATGGTATGGATAGTGCGACCAAATGGTATGGATAGTGCGACCAAATGGTATGGATAGTGCGACCAAATGGTATGGATAGTGCGACCAAATAGTATGGATAGTGCTACAAAAATTATTTTATAATAAATTATTCTTAACTAATGAAACATAACGTATCTACATATCTATAACTTAAAACAACCACCAATAGTTGTAAATAAAGAAATAAGGGTTAAAACAACCACCAATAGTTGTAAATAGAGCTATGAATGGTTAAAACAACCACCAATAGTTGTAAATAGAGCAATGAATGGTTGAAACAACCACCAATAGTTGTAAATAGAGAAATAAGGGTTAAAACAACCACCAATAGTTATAAATAGAGCAATGAATGGTTAAAACAACCACCAATAGTTGTAAATAGAGAAATAAGGGTTAAAACAACCACCAATAGTTATAAATAGAGCAATGAATGGTTAAAACAACCACCAATAGTTGTAAATAGAGAAATAAGGGTTAAAACAACCACCAATAGTTGTAAATAGAGAAATAAGGGTTAAAACAACCACCGATAGTTGTAAATAGAGAAATAAGGGTTAAAACAACCACCAATAGTTGTAAATAGAGCAATGAATGGTTAAAACAACCACCAATAGTTGTAAATAGAGAAATAAGGGTTAAAACAACCACCAATAGTTGTAAATAGAGCTATGAATGGTTAAAACAACCACCAATAGTTGTAAATAGAGCAATGAATGGTTGAAACAACCACCAATAGTTGTAAATAGAGAAATAAGGGTTAAAACAACCACCAATAGTTATAAATAGAGCAATGAATGGTTAAAACAACCACCAATAGTTGTAAATAGAGAAATAAGGGTTAAAACAACCACCAATAGTTGTAAATAGAGCAATGAATGGTTAAAACAACCACCAATAGTTGTAAATAGAGCAATGAATGGTTAAAACAACCACCAATAGTTGTAAATAGAGAAATAAGGGTTAAACAACCACCAATAGTTGTAAATAGAGCAATGAATGGTTAAAACAACCACCAATAGTTGTAAATAAAGCAATAACGGTTAAAACAACCACAAATAGTTGTAAATAAAGCAATAAGGGTTAAAACAACCACCAATAGTTGTAAATAGAGAAATAAGGGTTAAAACAACCACCAATAGTTGTAAATAGAGCAATGAATGGTTAAAACAACCACCAATAGTTGTAAATAGAGAAATAAGGGTTAAAACAACCACCAATAGTTGTAAATAGAGCAATGAATGGTTAAAACAACCACCAATAGTTGTAAATAGAGCAATGAATGGTTGAAACAACCACCAAT
>CANNZV010003421.1:43720-107541 GCA_947561585.1 Caprella mutica
GAATTTTCACTTTAAATTGTTATAGAATGAATTGATGTATTATTTTCAGAGATACTACATCAAAGAAACAAAGTAGACAGTTATACTGTTTATCAGTTCCTACCAATCGCCTCACAGCTAGACAGAAAACACATTTTTTTATAAATCTTATCATTGGCTTATTGCATTAATTCAGCTACTTTAGTTCTCCTTCTTACTTTTCCTTTCATATTTTGTGGTTTAGAATCTCTTTGAGCATACCAATGATGTAGTTAATTAATGGAGAGTACCTACCTAGTGGTGCACGGACACTTGTCATTGAAAGGTCTTTGCTTATATCGTTATTCATGTGAAAAAGTTAAACTGAAAGAAACATGAGAAAAATCATATAGAATACACTTCTAAACTGTGCTTTTGATTGATCTCATTTAATTTTTGGATTTTGCTTTTTCATTCTAATTAAGTTTTACACTACAAACAACCTTGCTATTAATCTTTCTCTGAATAAACATTAAAAGTTTTCTCGATCTAGTTACCCCAGTTAAAATTTTGGGAATGCGACCCAGCCCTTCTCTAGGTTTAGGTGGACTAGCCCCATTCACTTTCATTGGGTAAACAGGTTGGCGGTGGTGGTTGTAGTAGCATTTAGCTTAGATAGAGCCAATAGGTCTCTCTGCTACGGCTGCTGATGTATATGCCTACCTAGCTTCACTTTCACTGCATCGACTTGGACAGTTGTGGCGAGCACGTGCGCACCCTTTACGCTCCGGTTTCAACGTACACTAATAAAGGATAAAATATATATAAAGCAATAAATGAGTAGTTTATTAATAATCACTCCTAAATAATAAATAATATATTACCCATTTATTCAATTGATGGTAATAAATAATACAATATTAGGTTTTTAGTAGGATTAAAGCCGAGACATCAAAAAAGGGTAACTACTATTGGTTTTACGATTAATTTACAATCAAGAGATATCTTATGGTATCATTTCACATCAAATAATTAAAGAAAATTACTTAAAGAGTAAAAGAATGTACCGAGAATTGGTATTAATATACCGTTTTCGTAAATAGTTTATTTATTTAGTCTATACTTACGTATCATAAAATGAGAACCCGATCTTATATGCGTGGGCTATAGAAATTCGTTAAAGATACATCAGTTACGCTCACTTAGAAACTAGAAATGATATATCTATAATATTGTACGAAATGAGAACATTATTTAAAATAAAACATGACTAGTGTCTGTTTGTTATTATGATAATTTGAAAAGACTGGCATTGCCCGCGCTGGCCCATTTTTTACCCCCGGCATGCCCTAATTGTCTCACTTTCAAACTGAAAGTGGTTGGTTTTTGCCCCTCATACCTAAGCAGCAACTGAGTATGTGAGTGCGCTAGAAAAACTAGGTCTGAGGGCGGGGTAAAAAGTGGTCACAACGGGCACACAGCCATCCCGGATATCAGCCTGGCCCGCTATTTGAAAGAAAGCGGCCCGAGAAGCTGTTTCGGAAGTGGTCCAAAGGATTAAAGTGATAATTCAGATATCTTAGAAAATGGAGGACCTACAGTGCTCTAAAATTAGACAGGTAGAATGGGATGACGTCATCATTTCACAACAGCTTTTAACAATTTCGATTCGTAGGCCCCGTAACATATATCGGTTATCATTACTCTTATTAAGTGTTATTTTATTATCTTCCATATCTTCTGAGCATTAAACAAAGTAATAGATAACATATCACGATAATCTTAGAATCATTTAGGGGTATTAACATAATAATTCTATTTCTATAACCAAATTTCTAGCATTCCTAAGAAAATCAAGATGAATTGTTTTCTTCTTATTGGTAGTATAATATAACTAAAATTTGTCTTTGTACCATTTTCTTCAGTTTTCTTTCACTTTCGCCGAAAAATGACAATCATTTACTTAAATGAGGTTTACTTATTTTAGAGTAAAAAAACCAGTAAAGTATACATTTTGTCACCATCAAACCTGGTCAAACCTTACCCTCCTAGCCGGACCGCTAACCTAACCTTAAGTGGACAATATCTCTTTCTATTTATAACGTTGTGTTTCTTCAAATTTTCGGCGAAAGTATCGTAAGTATCGTGCGGCGAAGTTGTTTTCGGCGAAAAAGTTTTCGGAATAAAATTGGTCTTCCTCTTTTTAGTTCTATCCAGAACTAACAGAAAATTCGTCTGTTTATTTTTAGCTTTATTCAGAACTAACTGAATTATAGCATAAAATATACTCAATTACTCACAAGAAAATGTTAAAAAATAATTCTGAAATTTAAATGAAAGAAAATGAAAGTAAATTCTAAATATTTCTAAATTTGAGTATTTTTAAAAATCTAAGAAATTTAAAAAGAATTCACAAATATCATAATTGCACTAATTAAAAAAAATATTCATATTATTTAATACTCCTTCCAGTTGTTCTGTGACACCCATTTTCAAAATAGTTTACATATATCGAGCACGTGATGCAACAGTCTAACATTCTACGTCAGGATCTAGAAACAGAAGCAACCTCGACCTACCTAACGCCGTGGCTAGAATTCTTAGGGTGAAGAACGAAAGTTCTCACACTGAAGAGGAATTTGAGCAAAAAGAACCTCCAGTTGGTTACAGATTACCAATTGAGCAAAGGAATGTATCACAGGCAACATTGAATGGAAAAACAACTGAAATTGGAAGATTTTATCGTGAGTTTATTTCACTTGAAACCACATTTTAAAATGTATAATATTTGTAGTTTACATTTGAGATTATAGTTTAATTACTATAGTTTTTTAGGATTTTGACAAAGAAAATGTATTAAAAGAAATCTCGAATAAATATTCCCATAGAATTTGCTTATAATAATAATACCATACTTAAAAAAATCATAATTAATATGCGTTAAATGGAGAAAAAGCAAATAGACGAATTCACTCGTATATAATAAAACTATGCACTCCGAATGCAATAATTCTCATCTATATAGAGAATCCGCTGCGCGTTTTTAGGATCTTGAAAATATGCGACAAATTCGATATTTTCAATGATCCCTAAAAGGCGCAGCGCATTCTCGAGATCGTGCAAAATCAGAAAATTGCGCGGAACATACATGTGGATATATATTTTTAACGCTTTTTTTCTTAACGGTTATGAAATTCCTTAAATTTTAATGAAAAGCAAAGGGATAGAAGAGATAAAAGAGATAGAAGAGATAGAAGAGATAGAAGAGATAAAAAAGATAAAAGAGATAGAAGAGATAGAAGAGATAGAAGAGATAGAAGAGATAAAAGAGATAGAAGAGATAGAAGAGATAAAAAAGATAGAAGATATAGAAGAGATAGAAGAGATAGAAGAGATAAAAGAGATAGAAGAGATAGAAGAGATAGAAGAGATAAAAGAGATAGAAGAGATAGAAGAGATAGAAGAGATAGAAGAGATAGAAGAGATAGAAGAGATAAAAGAGATAGAAGAGATAGAAGAGATAAAAAAGATAGAAGATATAGAAGAGATAGAAGAGATAGAAGGTATAGAAGAGATAGAAGAGATAGAAGAGATAGAAGAGATAGAAGAGATAGATGATATAGAAGAGATAGAAGAGATTGAAGAGATAGAAGAGATAGAAGAGATAGGTGAGATAGATGAGATAAAAAAGATAGAAGAGATAGAAGATATAGAAGATATAGAAGAGATAGAAGAGATAGAAGAGATAGAAGAGATAGAAGAGATAGAAGAGATAGAAGGTATAGAAGAGATAGAAGAGATAGAAGAGATAGATGATATAGAAGAGATAGAAGAGATTGAAGAGATAGATGAGAGAGAAGAGATAGAAGAGATAGAAGAGATAGAAGAGATAGAAGAGATAGAAGAGATAGAAGAGATAGAAGAGATAGAAGAGATAGAAGAGATAGAAGAGATAGAAGAGATAGAAGAGATAGAAGAGATAGAAGAGATAGATGATATAGAAGAGATAGAAGAGATAGAAGAGATAGAAGAGATAGAAGAGATAGAAGAGATAGAAGAGATAGAAGAGATAGAAGAGATAGAAGAGATAGAAGAGATAGAAGAGATAGAAGAGATAGAAGAGATAGAAGAGATAGATGATATAGAAGAGATAGAAGAGATAGAACAGATAGATGATATAGAAGAGATAGAAGAGATAGAAGAGATAGAAGAGATAGAAGAGATAGAAGAGATAGAAGAGATAGAACAGATAGATGATATAGAAGAGATAGAAGAGGTCTTTCCTTGAACAAAATGTAATTCAGATCGATTTGACCCCCAGACAAATACTTTCACTGACTGTTTGAAAATAAACCAGTGTGATTTAACGTACCAACAGGGAGACTAACAATAAAGTGAGACAGGAGTGAGACAGGAGTGAGACAGAAGTGAGACAGGAGTGAAACAGGAATGAGACAGGAGTGAGACAGGAGTGAGACAGAAGTGAGACAGGAGTGAAACAGGAGTGAGACAGGAGTGAAACAAGAGTGAGACAGGAGTGAGACAGGAGTGAAACAGGAGTGAGACAGGGGTGAAACAAGAGTGAGACAGGAGTGAGACAGGAGTGAGACAGAAGTGAAACAAGAGTGAGACAGGAGTGAGACAGGAGTGAAACAAGAGTGAGACAGGAGTGAGACAGGAGTGAGACAGGAGTGAGACAGAAGAGAGACAGGAGTGAGACAGGAGTGAGACAGAAATGAGACAGGAGTGAAACAGGAGTGAGACAGGAGTGAAACAAGAGTGAGACAGGAGTGAGACAGACAGACAGACAGACATTGATACAGACAGACATTGTACAGACAGACAGAGAGACAGACAGACATTGATACAGACAGACAGACTGACTGACAATGATACAGACAGACAAACAAACAGACAGACAGACAGAAAATGATACAAACAGACAGACAGACATTGATACAGACAGACATTGATACAGACAGACAGACTGACTGACAATGATACAGACAGACAGACTGACAGAAAATGATACAAACAGACAGACAGACATTGATACAGACAGACATTGTACAGACAGACAGACTGACTGACAATGATACAGACAGACAGACAGACAGACAGATAATGATACAGACAGACAGACAGACATATATATTCCATACATTTTTCTCAGTTTAAAGTTTTATTTGTCAAGTGTATAAGATATTAACAATAATTAGTTTCCATTTAAACACTTCACTTAAGTGTATATTCTTTTATAGCGCTATTTAATTAAATCAATTAAGTTAGTGTTATTAAGTTAATGATAAGGTAATTGTAGAGTTAATGATTATAAAGTATATAATCACCACTTTCATATTTCTATCAAAAGTTTGTATTAATTCTCATAGATTAAACATCATCACTAGGTAGACTCGTACCAAGTTGCTGTAAAAGTAAAAGTTGACCGGCAATATCTCGGCTTATATTTTTTAAAGGGCAGCCTTATATACCTACTGAACCAAATACTTGACCAGTGACCGAACACTTGACCAGTGACCAAACACTTGGCCAGTGACCAAACACTTGACCAGTGACCAAATACTTGACCAGTGACCAAACACTTGGCCAGTGACCATACAGTTGACCAGTGACCAAACACTTGACCAGTGACCAAACACTTGGCCAGTGACCATACAGTTGACCAGTGACCAAACACTTGACCAGTGACCAAACACTTGGCCAGTGACCAAACACTTGACCAGTGACCAAATACTTGACCAGTGACCAAACACTTGGCCAGTGACCATACAGTTGACCAGTGACCAAACACTTGACCAGTGACCAAACACTTGGCCAGTGACCAAACATTTGACCAGTGACCAAACAATTGACCAGTGACCAAATACTTGACCAGTAACCAAACACTTGACCAGTGACCAAACACTTGACCAGTGACCAAACACTTGGCCAGTGACCAAATACTTGAACAGTAAACAACTACTTGGCCAGTGAAAAAACACTGAACGATTGACCAAACACTTGACCAGTGACCGAATACTTGACCAATGACTGAACACTTAACGAGTGACCAAACACTTGACTAGTGATCAAACACCTGACCAGTGACCAAACACTTGACCAGTGACCAAATACTATACTTAACCAGTGACCAAACACTTGACCAACCAAATCTACTTACAAACTCATCATTAGACATTATATAAAATTAAACAATTAAGAAATAAAATAATGGAAATACAATTTAACCAATGACTAGTTAGTAATTGATAAGAAAAAAAAATAGAAGTGACTTAGGTTAAGTAGGTAGTGCCAGGTTTCAAAGTGTGGTCAAAGTCGCCAGTACACTGGAGTCTTTCCAAGAATAAATGTAAATAAAACATGTAAATAATAAAAGTTTTATCTGTGGGTATACTTCTATTATTGATAAAATAATAGGTAAAAAATTGAACCATAGCGATTAAAAATGAACTAGTTATTATTATTCACGTAACAACCAATGCAGTTTTTCAGATTTACCAGTCACGCGGTGGTCACGTCAAATTAGAATTACTAGATTCTATCAGCTGATTACCATACCCTTTATGTTACTGTACCCTGGTTCTGATGCAGTTTCTAGTAAGAACTTATTTAAATTTCCATCTGGTATTAAGTAAATAAACAAAAACACATTCTTAACGCGGGAGCCTATTAGGTAGACCCTAAAAGAAGTAATTAAATTTTGATTGTGTCACTGGGTTACCTTTTACAGTTTCCTTTTCATTAATTCATTACAAAATGTTATGTTAAATAGGCTTTCATTTTACCAGTTAATTAAGGTAAATAGTTTTGTTACATTTTTATCTCGTATCAAATTAATTCTCAATTTAAAAAATTATTTTGACATTAAAATATCATCGAAAAGAAATTAACTCAGTGATCCAAAACAGAAAAATGGAGGGGGATAAATTAAACTATTTATTACGCTAAGATGTTTTCATTATTTATAATATTGAATGAAAGATTTTAACTCAAAATCAGTTAATTAAAAGTATATTTATAACACAAATGAACTAATTTGAAATTAATTGATTGAGATCTTAATTATAAAAATATTTCGCATTATTTTTTTGGAGATTGATTGAATAAACGAATTATATTATCATTATATTAAACTATCGTGTTATTATATTATCATTATATTAAACTATCGTGTTATTATATTATCATTATATTAAACTATCGTGTTATTATATTATCATTATATTAAACTATCATGTTATTACATTATCATTATATTAAACTATCGTGTTATTATATTATCATTATATTAAACTATCGTGTTATTATATTATCATTATATTAAACTATCATGTTATTATATTATCATTATATTAAACTATCATGTTATTATATTATCATTATAATAAACTATCATGTTATTATATTATCATTATATTAAACTATCGTGTTATTATATTATCATTATATTAAACTATCATGTTATTATATTATCATTATAATAAACTATCATGTTATTATATTATCATTATATTAAACTATCATGTTATTATATTATCATTATAATAAACTATCATGTTATTATATTATCATTATATTAACTATCATTATTATAAATTATCATTATATTAAGCTATCATTATATCCCATTATCATTAAGTTAAACTGTCATTGTATTAAACTATCATTATGTTAAATAATTATTATATTAAATTATCCTTTAATACTTGTTACAGTTACTTGTTACAGTTACTTGTTACAGTTACTTGTTACAGTTACTTGTTACAAATACTTGTTACAGTTACTTGTTACAGTTACTTGTTACAGTTACTTGTTACAGTTACTTGTTACAGTTACTTGTTACAGTTACTTGTTACAAATACTTGTTACAAATACTTGTTACAGTTACTTGTTACAGTTACTTGTTACAGTTACTTGTTACAGTTACTTGTTACAGTTACTTGTTACAGTTACTTGTTACAGTTACTTGTTACAGTTACTTGTTACAAATACTTGTTACAGTTACTTGTTACAGTTACTTGTTACAGTTACTTGTTACAAATACTTGTTACAGTTACTTGTTACAGTTACTTGTTACAGTTACTTGTTACAGTTACTTGTTACAGTTACTTGTTACAGTTACTTGTTACAGTTACTTGTTACAGTTACTTGTTACAGTCATTCTATAGGTGAATTAAAGTGCTCATCTTAATCTGTTTACTATGTGTTAAATTCAAATTCTTTATTGAAATAAAATAATGTTTACAGAGTAATAACTATGAAGTAAAGATACAACAAATAGAAATACAGAAAAGGTTACATATACTTCAGTCTTCACGATTAACAACATAAAATTTGAAATTTCTAGCCCACATATATTTGTTCAGAGGAATTTTTGGGCAATTCGATTATAATTACCCAATTGGTGACATTTAGGTAACATCTACATAACTTCAAACAACAATACATCGATAGAAATTAATCACTAAATAACACAAAAAATACATCATAAGAGCAGCGGAAAGCTATTTAATATTGTACAAACTTATAAAGTATTTCTTATATTCTCTTGACAAATTAGTGCTTCGTCGAATTGACTCGGGTAATAAATTCCTAAGTTTCGAACCACTGTATGTAACAGATTTTTGACATGAAGCAAGACGTTGAAATGGCACCTGAGCGAGATTGCGATACCTCGTATCATAAGAATGAGGAGGGTGAGGTGAATGATTGAATATATTCAATTCAAACGTATGAATTCCAATGGTACTTTTATATATTATTTAGGTTCAAGATCCCAATCTTTTCAAATGACCCAAGCAACCATGACACATTGTACCAACATGGGCACTAGATGGTTAGGTGGGCTAGAGATGTCAGACTGAAAAGTAGCCTAGAAATTACATGGGGATAATGTGGTTTTCCATTCTCATGGAATGTTACCTTGGGAGAAGGTTGGTTCGATGTAGCGAAACCATCCCATTGAATTGTCATATTGGACCAACCTGATTAATATATAACGTATCAACATTAAATGGCGGAAACTTGATTAACATATTGGCAACATTTTGGAAGAAGATGGTTTCAACATAACAGTCCATGCTGTCACCATGTTGGCCCATTTTGCAAATAACCAAACAGTACCAATACGATTTGTCAATCTAGTGCCCACATGGGCCCCATTAATTTAAGTTGCTTAGGGAGGAGTGGAAAAGTTTATAGTCCTGACTGTTTTCTTTTAACTGACAGTTAATAGGTGCAAGTACATATTGCCGCTGTGTTACCAAAGGCAGTGCAGGTATTAAACATATCCCAGGGTACCATTCACAAAAATAATAAAGGAATTTATGAATATGAAATTGGATTTCCCCATTCTGTGTCCCACTTTGTGGAATTTGCCATAGAAACGAAACATCTCCTCTAAAGAAATTGTTTAATTCATTTCTCAAAATACCTGAATTAATATCTTCGTAAGTTCACACAGAAATCGTGTATGTATAAATATATTAGATACTAAAATTTGGAATAATTTGTTACATATTTTATAGATTGTTTTTCTACTTATACTTCTAAAGAATGGTTAACAAAAACATAGAGGATTCTTTTCCTGAAACAAAAATTATGTTTCTGGTGTACTGTTATTTATATCACGGAATAGGTTTTTAGTTAATAAAAACATATAAATAGGTATAATATAATTCATTATACACTTCAAAGCATGTAGTTTATTAGTACTGCCGCATATGTTATTTTCAATGTTAAAATTAAAAAAGATTAAGAATTTTTTTTATTGTTAATGTTCCAACAGTTTCTTATCAAAATAACAGCATGGAATGACATTAGTATTTTTTATTACACTGTTAAAAATCATCACAGTGACTCTTTTTCTTATATAGAAAGATAGTCATAAAGTTATATATATTTACCATCTCATGTATTATTTTAAATGAAATTATCCTCTGTACTATTTATTATGAAGCAAAATTTAGTGTCTTGAAATGGAAATTTGACATGTATATCGAATTTCAATTTATTTATATTCTAATAAGGAGTTATTATTATTTTCATCATTGATAAAGTTTCGAATATTGAAAGATGCAATTTATTTATTCTTTAATACCGAATACCTACATAATAGGTATCTTATTCATATAAATAAATGTATGTATTAGAGCGTGGACCGACAATTGGGCCCGCCGACAATTGCGTCCCATGACAAATGGGAATATTCTATCAAGAATACAGTCTTGATAATTAAATAATATTCCTAATATGAAAAAAAAATCTCGTTATGAAAAATATATATTTGTTAATAGAACATATTCTTTTCATGAATAAATATATACTATTATTCTTTTAAACTACTATAATTTTCTTTTCTGAGATAGGTCATGTAGCAACAAATTTCCTAGTTACAGTACCTCTATAGTGAACCTCTGTAAGTGAAAGAGTTAGGATGTAGTCAATTGAAAACCAGCAGGCCTTGAAAACTAATTGACTTGTTGAAACTCCGTGACTTTCTTTGCCTAAGATGTATTTATGTATGTATCATTGAAAATGATGCAACCTAATTCTTCCTATTTAGTTTTGTATCATTTTTGACAAATTGGTCCTCTGGAACCTGGGTGAAGTACAACCGCTGCTGTGTCACATTTTTCATCACACTAGTAACATCACTTATGGGAATATTAGCTATTATTTGGTGTACATTACAATGTGACACAACAGCGCATGTACTTCACCTGAACTCAAAACTTCTGCATGGTAATAATGTAATAATAAACTAAATAAAAACTAAATATGTAGCATTATTTTCATTGATTTGTCTTAAGTAGGTCGTAAACTATAAAAATCCTGAATCTTCAGCATCTTGAGTCAAATTTAATAGAAAAGTTGTAATTCATAATGAACAAGCATTTCAGCCACTCTGGTCGGTCCATGGTTAAATATATATTGATAATAAAATAAATGTATGATTTTTCATATATAAAAACGGATTTATCGTTCAAATAAGTACCAATACCACTGTATTTAATTGCAAATGTTTTAGTATCATGGAACAATATGCACAATGCATATTTTGTGAATTGGATTTTGATGAATAATGTTCGCCTATTAAATATATATTAGAAATTGTTTCTTAGGACAAAACTTTAAATGTTTAACATATATATATATATTTCTTATCGAAATAATATTTCTTATCGAAATAATATTTCTTATCGAAATAATTTTTCTTATCGAAATAATATTTCTTATGGAAATAATATTTCTTATCGAAATAATATTTTCATTCTGAGCCATAATGAGCGATGGCAGGAATTCACGGAGATGTTATCTTCGATGTTACGAAAGCAATCGGAATTTCCTTTAACATTTTACAAAGATGTACAGCAGTGAAAGGCATGGAACTAAATAAGAGAAGATAGTTAGACGGAAGAGATGTGCATAATGGTGTAAAAATGAAGTAAAGTGATGTACGTAAAGTGATGTAATTATATAAAGTGATGTAATGATGTAAAGTGATGTAATGATGTAAAGTGATGTAATGATGTAAAGTGATGTAATGATGATCGTTTACCTGTTAACGTATTTATTATAATAATAGTGTACTTGCCCGTTAAGAATAACGTGTTTTCATTAGTATCAATATTTGTGTAATTTAACTATCCACACTTCTGCTCCGTCTCCTCAGATTTAACTAAAGTTATTAATTGAATAATAACGATAATATTGAAGAATACAATTTTAATGACAGCTTGTAAAGAGTTCATTAGAAACTAACACTGTTGATTCTAAATACATTCTAATTTAGGTAATGAAATAATTTATTTAACATTTATAAGAATTAATGATCATGCTACCACCTGGTTACGGTTCTAGGTAAATTCCCCCGCGGAAAATTCAAACCTCGGAATATTCCACCGCTGTAAAATTCCACCATGGAAAATACCATTGCATAATACTGGATAACTTTGAAATGTAGCTGATTTAAGAAAAACGATGTTCTTGATGGTAACCGGACAACATTTTTAATAGTTAAAATTTTCTGAAATTATGAGAATAGGTTTTATTAAGTCAATGTCTAAGCCTCTAAGTGTAGGGGATAAACTTCTACTTTTTTCTTTACTTTTACGGTCAGAACTCATTTTTTATTTTGATGATTTACTAATACGGTTCGAATTTGTTGTGAATTTTTTATAAATATTTTCATGAATTACTAATATTGTAGGTAATAAAGATCTTTCTATTGAAGAATGTTCCATCTTGAATATAGAAAAATAACAAATTTGATATGTTGAGCTCCTTATATGGGCCAACGCGTATCAGCGGTGTCATATTTACAAGCCTATATAAATGTTATAAAGAAATTATGAAAATTTTGATTTCCAATTTTGCTTTTCATTTCGTTATTAAATATTATAATTTACTTTTACGGTCCGAAATTTGATTTTTATTTACTTTTACGGTCCGAAGTTTTTTTACTTTTACGGTCCTACCCTTTTTTATTTATTTTTACGGTCCGAACTTTTTTTTTTTTTGTTTACTTTTACGGTCCTACCCTTTTTTATTTACTTTTACGGCACGAACTTTCTTTTTTGATTTACTTTTACGGCACGAACTTTTTTATTTACTTTTACGGTCCGAACTTTTTTTCCCGTACCATAAAAATAAAGAGATCCGGATAAGCTAAGTCGAATGTACGAAACAAGAGAACGATCAAAAGATTGGTTAAAGGTTATATATATCTTGAAAAAAAGTTTAAATTTGAATACATTTTATTGGATACATGAAAAAAAAACTAATTTTAAAATTTACTTCAACTCATTTTCTAACTACTTATAAATACGATATTTATATTAATTCTAAGTTAGGTACACTTTTTTGTCAGTCACCCTGTACAGTGCAAATTTAATAATAAAGTTCCACTGCCACAGTGTTTCACAATTTGGGTTCTCCTTAATTCTCCTTTAAATTAACAACGTAAAAATTTTAAAACTCAAATTTAGTTAGTTATTTTTATTACATTAATCATAGTTTATTATTGTTATAACTTCCAAATTTTTGAAAGTAGGTACCAATGTTTCATTATTCAAAACTACGATGGTGAAAGCTCAAACTAAAAAAAATTATCGTTCATCTGAAATAAAATGTTTAATTTTCACCCATTTTTTCAAATTTTAAATAAAAAACAACTAGGCTGAAACCTTCATAAATTAGGTCAATTAGGTAAATTGTTGCACATTAAATAACTTCGGCCCACAACCACAGAAACACTGAAAACAGTCAAATGCCTATAGATAGGATTAATTAATGGATTTTAATTCAAGGAAAGATTTGCTCTTAGAGGCTTATAGTATAAACTTTATTATATACTTCATTCCACGGAATCTATAATAAAATATGTGTGACTTCAATTAAACGTATAGCAACACTGTATTTATATTTTCAAAATGGTGGAATCTTCATGGTGGAATTTCCACCGAGGAATTACGCTTGGTAACATAATTAACCTAATTCACGACTCTTACATAAAGCGTGACAGACAGACAGATAAAGATAAGGAAATTGTATATGGGGGGGAGTTGCATTACTTTGAACAGTCCTGTACTTGCCTGTGGACGTTTTTCCTTCTCTCTCAAAGGAAGTCATTACTTTAGACTCAGTACCTCTTGTAACACCAAACATTCGGACAGTTTCTGTTCGAACACCAACCATTTGGCCTCTTTGAAAGTCAGATTTGTTTGCCATTTTATAAAATTATAACCAATTTCGTCAAATAATTGTGAAAACAACTATTTTAGAAATAAATAAACTTTAAAATCAAAATTAAATTAAATATATGTGGAGCTTAAATTTGTATGTCTACAATCTGTTCAAAGATCTCTGCCATAACGTTAGGTGTTTCCATTTTTTTGTCTGTATGGAAACTTGCGATGGTATTTTTGTCGAGTCATCACTCGAAAGCCGACAGCCGGTGATTTTAATTTGCAACTGTGAATTGATGTACGGACATAATTTAAATAAGTCTTAGTTTTTAAACTTCAGTAATTAATATTGATTAAAAGTTGTATTAAGAAAGAAACTTTAATAAATTAATTCATGAATTTTCTTTTGTTAATTCTATAGAAACTTTTCTGTAGAAAGTTTTTATTAAGTTTAAGATTTTGATAAACAAGAAAATTTAACAGTAATATAAAATGTAAACAATTTCAGATAAAAATAGATATTTAATTTAAAAATAGTTCTACATTTTACAAATAGACAGATTGAAACTAGTTTACCGAGCCCATAAAATATGTGTTCTTAAGGTTTATGTGCCGGAGCTAGGTAGGTACGTAGATGTTGCGAAAGTTACGCTAGGTAGGACCCCAAGCTATAACTAGGTTTCTAAATGTTGAGTTAGCAGGACACAGTTTGGCCTGATTTATAGGCTGATAATTAGCTAATTAACTCACTTTAATTACCATTAATTTGGCTACTTAGAAAAGGGAAGAGTAAATAACTTCATGCGAAAAGTACCATAGAAATTGTAAAAATAAAATATGAATTAAAGTAATTTCATAAAGTATTTAATAAAATCATATAATAATAAACTTATTAAAATAAGTAAGTAAATTGATTTAATGAAATAAAGTAAATAATAAATAAAATAAAAACATACCTCGTTCTTATTACGTCTCAGACTTGTGGCAATCGAATAAGTGTGGAACATTTCTCGCTTTTACTTCTCCAGGTACAGAAAATATTTTAGGATTAACTATTTATTTATAATTCGTTTTCATTTTAGCTTTTTTAGCGAATATTTTTATGTTAACGAAATAAAAAACTAAAACTTTTTCAATGTACCTACCTGAAGAAGTTACTGCGATAAAAAAACAGACGTAATAAGAGTGGGGTATGTTTGTAAATATTAAATTTAGTGATATTAAGTAATTAATTAATTAATTAAATTATATATCTAATGAAATAAATTTAGTGAAATAAATTTAATGAAATAAATTTAGTGAAATAAATTTAATGAAAAAAAATTTAGTGAAATAAATTTAATGAAATAAATTTAATGAAAAATAAATAATGCCTATATAATAAATATAATTAATGAAATCTAGTAAATAATACAATACAGTAATTGTAATGTTTAATAACTATGAGAGCATCGCTGTAATCTAACACTCACAGTACTCGGCAAGTGACTGTTGACACAGGTCATTATAGGTCAATGAGTAGTTTCTAAAGGTCAGATTGGGTCATGACCTGTGTCCCACTGTCCGAGTACTGAGAGTGTCCGAGACTTCAGTGGTTAGTTAAACTTCTTGAAAAGATATTCATTCGAAAAGTTAAATACAATAAAATTAGCCGATAATTATTAGATAGGTATTTATTTAATCGAATATAAAGTTAGTAATGTGTTTATACGCTTCATAAAAAGAGCATCACAAAGCGCCTCTCAGTAGAATTTAAATTTTAAAGCTTTTACTTACAGTCTATCGAGTCCGTCGTCGGACATTCCTGGTAAAAATCACGACGATACTGTCGTATATTATAATATTTTATGATAAAATACCATCAATATTTACCGTATATAATCTTTTTCTCCGCATAAAATGAATATTAAAATAATCAATTTGTTTTTGTAATAAAAATTAATGCAATAGTTGTATGGTGGATTTATGAGTTCATTATTAGCTTTCTTCATCCGTACAATTTATAGTGAAATAATCACAATAAACTTTAAACACTAAAAACATCAAATTAGTTCATTTCATCAAAATTCATTCGTATGATTTTAAAGTCACGAGAATTTAAAGTCATTTTTTTACGTTTTTTTTTATTTTGATAATAAAATAAACACACGTTTATTTAACATTAATAAAAAGTTATATAACTAACAAAAACATAATTACATGTTAAAATATTCCGAGGTAATTGCTATATAATATATTATATTACTGCAAGTTTTTATTTTAAGTTATGTTCGTTTTATAAAATTGAAATGGTTTTGTGTAGTTATTAAATTTGTTTGATTTATTAACCTTCAGTAAATTTAATAACACCAAAATAATGTTACTTTAATTGCAGCTAAGAAAAGCATTCACTTCAGAAACTATAGAATGATGCTAAATTAAAAATTGGGATAAAATTAACACAAAGTTCCGTCAAAAATTAGATTTTGTTTGAAACACTAAAATCAAATTATTTTTATTTTACTTCAAAATTATCGCTGAGTTTCGATTCATCGCTGAGTATCGATTTATCGCTGAGCATCGATTTATCGTTGAGTATCGATCTATCGTAGAAAATGACACAGCATTTCTTTCATACTTGGTAAAGTTTCAATTACAAGATGTCATTTAAACCCAGGATGAAACTTAAATAGGTTACTATCAAAAAATCGCATCAAGATACTTCAATGGTCATATTTTAATGTTTTTTTAAAATAATAACCCTATTAAAATTCTCAACCGATATTCAATTCTGTGGCCGGTAAATTCCACCCCGAAAAATCCTCCTGCGGAATTTTCCAGCGGTGGAATTTACCGTGGTAGAATTTTCCCAATGAGAATTTACTAAAATTATTTAATTCACACCTGTTACTTTACTCCATCAGTTTATATAAACAGAATAATTTGTTTTAAATAAAATATCATCAAAATTGTTTTCTAGGTAGATATGACCGTGGAAATTCAACATAGAACGTGCTGAAAAAGTAATAAACGCTAATAAATATGACACTATTTATTTATATTTCATACTATTTATTAAACTAGTATTAAATGTATACTGAAAACTGACACAGCCCTGGTTCCTGAAAGAATTAAAATTTCAAGAACCAAAAAATTAACAATAGTAAAACAATACATTGATGATAAATAAGATATTGTACAATGACATGTTTAACAATATTAAATTGTATATCTACAAAGCTAAAATTATCCAAAGAATACACATCAGTATATCTAACTAGTAGCTAGTTATCTAATGGATATACACATCAGTATATCTAACTAGTAGCTAGTTATCTAATGGATATACACATCAGTATATCTAACCAGTAGCTAGTTATCTAATGGATATACACATCAGTATATCTAACTAGTAGCTAGTTATCTAATGAATATACACATCAGTATATCTAACTAGTAGCTAGTTATCTAATGGATATACACATCAGTATATCTAACTAGTAGCTAGTTATCTAATGGATATACACATCAGTATATCTAACTAGTAGCTAGTTATCTAATGGATATACACATCAGTATATCTAACTAGTAGCTAGTTATCTAATGGATATACACATCAGTATATCTAACCAGTAGCTAGTTATCTAATGGATATACACATCAGTATATCTAACTAGTAGCTAGTTATCTAATGGATATACACATCAGTATATCTAACCAGTAGCTAGTTATCTAATGGATATACACATCAGTATATCTAACTAGTAGCTAGTTATCCTAATTAATGTACACATCAGTATATCTAACTAGTAGCTAGTTATCTTAATTAATATACACATCAGTATATCTAACCAGTAGCTAGTTATCTAATGGATATACACATCAGTATATCTAACTAGTAGCTAGTTATCCTAATTAATGTACACATCAGTATATCTAACTAGTAGCTAGTTATCTTAATTAATATACACATCAGTATATCTAACCAGTAGCTAGTTATCTAATGGATATACACATCAGTGTATCTAACTAGTAGCTAGTTATCTAATGGATATACACATCAGTATATCTAACCAGTAGCTAGTTATCTAATGGATATACACATCAGTATATCTAACTAGTAGCTAGTTATCTAATGGATGTACACATCAGTATATCTAACCAGTAGCTAGTTATCTAATGGATACACACATCAGTATATCTAACAAGTAGCTAGTTATCCTAATTAATGTACACATCAGTTATCTAACTAGTAGCTAGTTATCTTAATTAATATACACATCAGTATATCTAACTAGTAGCTAGTTATCTAATGGATATACACATCAGTGTATCTAACTAGTAGCTAGTTATCTAATGGATATACACATCAGTATATCTAAGTAGTAGCTAGTTATCTAATGGATATACACATCAGTATATCTAAGTAGTAGCTAGTTATCCTAATTAATGTACACATCAGTATATCTAACTAGTAGCTAGTTATCCTAATTAATGTACACATCAGTATATCTAACTAGTAGCTAGTTATCCTAATTAATGTACACATCAGTATATCTTACTAGTAACTAGTTATCTTAACTAATATACATATCAGTGTATCTAACTAGTAGCTAGTTATTTTAATGAATATACACGTCAGTGTATCTAACTAGTCCCTCTGAAATTCACTAGGCATGACTCACAATATCATTACACTAGTACACTAGGGGTGAAGAATGTTGAAACTTTTAAGCATTACATAACTAGGAAAATGCCTAGGTACAACCAAATGATTGCTAGAAACAATGTATGAAAAAACTATTTTGAAAGTAACCTATTTAAATAAAGAATGATTATTATTATCAATAGATTAATGACTAATGAGTAATATATAATGAAAAAGAATTAAATTCTATCTATTTTTTCATATGGATTATTAAAATTAAATTAAATAATGAATAGTGATCAGAAAAATCTTTAAATTATCAATAACATCAATCTATTTATAATGCAATAGATAGAAATACCGCAGGAGACTCAAAAATGTCGTTCATTCACAGTTCTTCTGGCTCATTGAAACCAAAGTTCCATAACGGAATGTTAGTAATCAACTCACCTCAAACGATAAAACCTTGAAGCACGAAAAGTAAAATCAGCAGGATGACCCCAACTAAAAACTCCTGCAGAGGAAAGGTTGAAACAGCCTACATTTTTGCGATCATCTAGTTTTTAGATGTGCACCACTCCTAGTCTCACAGCCACAGATGTGCACATGTTGTGTAGTCGCCACTTTTACTTTTAGGCAATGAGATCCGACGTCTCGAAGACGTGAACCTCTGTTAGTGCTGAGAGCTCGTGGCGTGAAGACCTCTCTAAAGAACCTCCTCCCTCTGTGTATAATAAGGGAGATATCAGTGATTTGTTACAGTGTCAGTAGACCAAACGAACCTACTGTGAAAAGAACGCCATTGAAGCAGTCATGGCATTCAGACTGGTAGGTAACCCACTAACATCTCAAAACTAGCAAATGAGGCGGTGGACTTGAAATCTAAAATATAATTTATTTGAATAAATTTTATTGAAAATATTGTTTTCTTTTAAACGAGAGAATTTTTGAAAAATCTTATTGTCATGGGTAAAATGAAATTGCCGTAACGAAGTTATACCGGCATATTTAATTTACAATAATTTTACATGAAATAATAGTATACATCATATTTCAATGGAATTTGACATTTCATAAATTTTAAAATATTTCGGCAAATATTTTACATGTAATCTTCTTGAATTGAATAATTCCTTGAAAATTGAAAACAAATAAATTTTTTTCATTACAAGTTTTCCATCTCCACAATCATTCAAATATTAACAAACACAATTTAAAAAATTTATTACATTATGTATTTTTTAAATATATGAAAATTTTCAAATAGCTAACAAGTAATTGTTTATTATATATAATTAAAAAAAATAGTTATATCCCTTATACTAAAATTTAGCTATCCCTGTCTTTTAAAAAGCTTTTACTTTCATTCTATACCTATATTCCCTTAAGTTTATACACATTTTTCTTGACAGTAAATAACTAAAAAAGGAAAACACAATATGTACTCTCACTCAGTAAAAAAGTAGGTACTAACAAACTCTCTGCAACTTTCGCCGATATCAGTTCTTAATACCAGAAAAAATCGTTTTCTTTTCACTCATAATGACCTGCCTTGTAATTGGAGCAGAAAAAGAAGTACCTCACTCACGTACTGACCAGTAATGAAACAGTTGCTCGAAAACCAAGAAAAAGTCCATTTGTCACTGGTTCAGAAGTAGATTTATGGTGATGGGGCGTAGCAGATTGCAGGTTAGGGTTCAGTTTCTTGTGTGTACGGTAAAGAAAGTGTCGCACTGTAACGTATGCAAATTAATGTCTTTATATTAATATATTAGGATTGGTAATATAATATATTATGTGTTCATTTGAGAAAGTGATGTAATGTAGTTTGTATTTGTTTCATTGTTGCATTTTATATATTTTATTTAGTAATCTTACTCTGAAATAATTGAAAATGAATTTTAAATGTATTATTATTAATATGAAACAGTTCGATTTTTTCATGAAAATAATATTGTGGTACCCAAGTCTCAATTAAATGTTAGTTTAACATATATCTTTAACGTATAAATATCAATTCATTAATTAAATTACATAAATTCATAATTAACACTCAACCAACAGTACCGTAACTCAAGTACGTTATGTAATTCCTACCTATAAAAATGTTACCCCCAAACCAACCATAACTCAAGTACTCTACTTTCATCGTACCCACTTACGCTTTTTTGTCGCCCTCCACTTTCCCCTTTGTGGTTAACTCTCATGTTATAATTTTCCATTGAATTGCCCCGAGTCTGGACATGGTAGCCAGCGGTGCGTGTAGGCGAGGGCGTTGCCGCCTCTCCCGACATCGTGAAAAATGACCCTTTTCCATTTCATTTGGTACGGTGGACGCTGCAAAATCGTGTAAAAATGATAAAACACAATTTCAGTATTGTATTACTATATAAACTTACAGAGTAAAACACTAAAAATGTAGCGCTGTTTAGAAATAAATTAATATATATAAATTTTCACTAGCATTCGCTCTATTTTAAATTTTAAAAAATATCAATTTAAAACAAATACAAAATCAGTAGAGTAAATTTAATTAGTTCAAACCAGTAAGTTTTCAGTGAATACACAATTCTCACTTCCGTTGAACCTTTCTCAACAGCTAATTAATTTGAGTTTTCTAGAATGTTCTTTTTTGACAGTTTCATTTGTTGTAGGTGTGGCGGGTGTAGAGAATGTTCTGAAGCCACGCCCCTCGCCTGACTAACCCATACCGTCAGTACTAAGGGTCACAATGCATTAACACTACTTATTATATTATTTGAGATGTTTACGAAACTAGGGTTAGATATAATGATTTCACAGATATATAGCACAGTCATTTCTTTTAAATGGTCATGATTTACAATGGGTGAAAGTTTGCATTCAATTAATAAATTAAAATGAGTTTTCACAACAATAAAGCGAGATCTTTTCTCTTCGAAACATAATTCATTAAAATAACGGTATTACAATAGCACAATATTGTAGAGATCATTGATTAGAAATTTCACTTTACAAGAAACATATTTTTTCTAAGTTTACCATTCAATGATTTCTCTACATTGATTATTGCTGAATGAGTGAAATAGAAGTGCTCAAGGTACATTGATACCAGAAAGTTCCAGCAAAAACCACCTGAAAGTAGCAATAAAAATGGTTCTTTTGCACACATTCGATAAGCTACAGTGCCTTGCACCTCAGCAGATACATTTGCCCTTTGTAAAGGCGAATTATTCGTCACTGCACTCTCCAGGACTTTTAAACCACTTTCTTTTCGATACAAAAAGTGGTAGCGCGAGATCAGCCATGCCGAGAAAACGAAACCAAATTATTAGCCTGTCAAGTTAGAACCTTACGCATTTGTACTGAAGGATACTGAACACTAAACTGGTTCGATTACTGCAATTGACAAGGACGCGGAGTCCTGTTATAATACTTATAAGCGATTTTGAAGTTTCTATTATACCTTATTTGTATCAGACAGCTTTCATTTATATTGCAGCCTCAATGCCCATTAACTATGAATATGTACATTTGTTATTGAACATTAACGCGCTTTCCCTCGAGATGATTTCTTGTTTGATGATTGAGTTAGTTTTCAATTCTTTTTATTTTGCTTTCCTCTGCTTTCAGTGATGACGTTGATTTTACATTTGAAATCTTAGATTAGCCTCATTTAATGTGGCAGATGGTTTTCAATGGACGAAAGATCGTTCATATCACCACCGAGTGAAACCCAGCTCTTTTTTATGAAGAAATCTGATAGAAAGTTACTTGTCTTATAGCACTTGCGGTGGCAACATTTCACAAATTATCGGATTAGGGTCGACCAAGATTGATTGGTTTTGAATCTAAATTTAGTTGTAGTTAAATAAGATATCTAGAAAACCCTTTATTAATATCTAAAATTTATATAATTTAATAATGAATTTTTTTTAGCGAATATCTGGAAGTGATATTCAGTACATTAATTTAATGAACATAATTTCTATATAAATAAAAAACTCCGAAGTTTTGCATTTCAATTTTCATCTTATATATCTATATTTGAGTTAACAATTTCCAAGTCATATTCATTACTTTACTGATTCGAAGAACAGAGAAGTTCTTTCCGATTCATAATCATTATATACACGGATCTACTTTTATGTCTCTATCTTTCTTTCCTTTCAACCGTAACTAATTCATTATTCATGGTATTGTAATGAATAACATCATTAGCACCATGCATAATTAGGCTTACATAACTAACAGTCGTAATTGCAGTGGTTCAACACTAAGCTGCTGCCATTTATCAGACGATATAACTTTCACTGCTACCTGTAGCCAGAGAAAATTCCGCATTTTATGATACCAATATAAATGCTATTGGACTTTCTGCAAACTACATCAATAGATGTGTACTGTAACTTGATAAACTGGTTTGAGGGAGATAATTTCTATTTATAAAAGAGAACTTTTAACTTAGTATAAACCTGATTATAGAATTTCAAAGTGAACAGAGTTCAATATGGATCAAATATAACAAGATGCAAATGATCTCTTTGAATGCAAGAAATTTAATGTTAGGAAATTAAGTATTAATTCGAAAACAAAACAAGAAATCATACAAATTAATTTGATTAATAGATCTTAATAGTTTTAATGATCATTTCTACATACCCTGAGGCTTCATGCAATGTTTCTCGCGGCTAAATTATTCGCTGGTCATTTAATTAGTGCATTACACTGGTATTTCATTGCTAATTAAACTTTCCCACAATGCTACATCATCATTAAATGCCTATCATTCTTCTAAATTAATTATACTGTCGAAATTGAAGATCTGAAGATTATTTATGACATCAATTAACTCAGAATTGAAAGTGTACAATTTTCGATGACAATTATTTTGCGATAACGCTGAAATTATCATAGCAAACTCTTCGCGAGAATGATATGTTGTAATGGATTCTACAGTATGTTAATGCGCTTATTATAGTCATAATATATAACAACTCTCGTGAATACTGAATGATAATGTTACTATACTCTTTAAATACAATAGACTTCACTGTTTACTAGTTTATAGTCTTTATCACTGAGAAGATAAGTATCTAAGCTGCATTGAAATCTCCGTAAGAAAAAATACTCCATTAAACTGTTTAAAACTCTGTTACATAAACTAGATGTTTTTTCTATTTTAATTGAGAGTCTTTCTTATAGCAGATTAGTCATACAAGGTACGTGCGCCCAGTAATAAATCATAAAAAATAAGCTCTCGAATTCTGTTATGTGGGCCTTACGCAACAAACCAGATTTAATCAGCAAACAACTTTCAAAGACCATTTCTAACAATACTTGGGCCGGCAAAAACTAGGCTTCAAGTGTATGATAATCTCGGGTACAGATGTACATGAATGATTTTTGGCGGTATAAAATTCTCAACATTTTTATCCTGGCTTTATTTTAGTTAAGTCAATTGTATATAGTACATAATTATATATCATAGATTGTTGCGACAAAAGCTATTGGGATTCATATCTATCTAAGTTATATCAGATACCTTATTTCTGGTAATATACTTCACGTATTCTATCAAAGTAAAAGATTGGCTGGCTAGTATAATCACAGTATTGTCATGGCTATTAGGAATCGCTATATTGAACTCGTTGCTTATCTTTGAAACTTGCATTTTAAGCCAAATACTCCTAATCCTAGGTAGGAATGTAGGTAGATTTTTTTTCTTCATCTTTAGAGAAAGTAAGAGAATGGGTCATCTGTATCAGCTTTGAGAGGAGGTACTATAGGAAGAGAATGGGAGCAGACTGTGATTACTATAGGTCTCCACTCCCTCTCAACAGCATACCTGTTTTACAAGGCAAATCTGAGTAGGCGATACAGATCTCCACCGTATCATCTAATCGCTACAGATGGACTTATGAAAGTTTATCTCCATTCAGCTGCTACGGTTAGGTACTCTATTCAGTTAAATGAAATGGTATAGGGCATTTGGAAATTAATAATGAGTATTAAAAATAGGAGATTGGATTTATAAATTTATAAATTTTCTTGGATTATTTGTAGTTGCATTGCCAAAAGTATCAATTTTATTTTCATTTTTGATATTTATTTCAAATTGTATCACTGAATTCAAAACAGTTTCTAATTTTATAATTGCCTAATTTCATCGTAAAGACATTTTCTATTACAATTTTCTGCAATGAATTCGACGAGGAAACCTAATTGGCACATCGAGAACCACAATTCAAAGCGTGACGTGTTCGAAATACCTATCTACAAACGGACAAAAATCTGCTCTGTTTTTGATTACGTAACAGAGATTAAAATGGAACTAGTTATAGATAGTGCAAGTGTTACGACTCTGCAGGGACTAGCGGCAACCTTTATAGGTCTCAGCAGCTCCGCTTTTTTGCCCTCTAGTTTCACTATCATTTATTAACGGGGAGGTGGTCAGAAAATATAAATGGAGAATGTGTATAGAGTTGCCCTTAGAAATTACAACACTAGAAAGCCATATTGGAGATAGCAATCAGTACTAGGAGCGACCATAACCTTTATTGTTGATATTGGTTACCATCTTAAAGTCCTTTAATTAATTACTATCTTCAACATAATCCTATCGTAATTAGATTATCTTAAATTAATAACAGAGAAACAAAATTGCTATAATTATTTCTTGGTTAAAAAAACCTTTAACAAAATGAAATTTTAATTCACCATTGGTCGTAAATTAATATTCAGAAGCAGTACAGAGGTCACTGAACATCCACATTTAATTACTGAACGCTTTAATTCACACACATACACACACCTACATAACCGGATTTACTTTCATTACAAGATATGTACTCAGATCATAAATTTACCAATTGTAACTCGATCAAGAAATGTTTGTTTTGTAGAAATCTGTGGGTCTGAGTGAAAGTGCGACGCACGAGTCAGAAAATATTTTCAGTATTATGTATATTAAGAATAAAATTAAATCTGATAATCAATTCCAGGGTAAATTAACTGAAAGATTATAAATATAAGATATAACTACTATGTACATGCGTAAATCGATAATAATCGAATATTTAATTTCTTATGAGGTTTTTCTAGTCTTCGTATAAATACATTTTAGTAACTTTGTTTATCTCCTCTATTGCAGGCACTAGTATGTGCTCTTGCAGCACTAGTTTCTTGCGACACCAAATCTCATACAGTCCCAACTGGACCTCAAGTGCACAACTTCGTTGGTGCGGGAGGCTTCGATTCCTTCGGTTCCAGCGTAGCACCAGTACATGGCTACCACGGAGCTAGTTTCGACAAAGGACCCATCCAGGCAAGCTATGGTCAGTCAATTTCCCATGGAGTTGGAGGTGGTTATGGTGGTGGAGTCAGTCTAGGAGGTGGACATGGTGGAGTCAGCCTAGGAGGTGGACATGGTGGAGTCAGTCTTGGAGGTGGATACGGTGGTGGAGTCAGTCTTGGAGGTGGATACGGTGGTGGTTTGAGCCTCGGTGGTGGATACGGTGGAGCCAGTCTTGGAGGCGGATACGGTGGAGCCAGTCTTGGAGGCGGATACGGATCAGTTGGAGGCTATGGAGGACATGGTAGCTACGGTCACCATGGTCAACCCCAGGTCATCTACATTCGTACCGTGAGAGGACGCACCGTAAGAGGTAAAGGCAAGGGAGGCGGCGGAAAGGGTGGTGGCGGAAAGGGAGGTGGCGACAAGGGTAAAGGTGGTGGATATGATGACTACGACTATGGATACGACTACGGATATGACTATGGCCACGACTACGACTACTATGATGAAGGCAAAGGCAAAGGTGGCGGATTCATGAAGGGACTCGAAAAGGGACTCAAGGGAATTGGCAACTACTGTAAGTGTACAAATAACTCGCTTATAAGTTAAAATTTCTAAATTCGTAATTGAAATTATTCGGAATTAGAGCAAAAAAACAAAAAGAGTTTTAAATGTAATATTTCACAACAATACATTAATCTCGAAATTTCTTTTTCAGTTAAGAAAGGAGGAGACGATTACGATGATGGATATGATGGCTACGCTGTCGCACCAACTGTAGTACAGGCTGCTCCCATATCTGCCCCAGTTTACGGAAAAGGATATTCTGCTGGTTATGGTGCCCCTGCTTTAAGTCTCGGTGGCGGATATGGAGGCGGTATCAGCTCTGGATATGGAGGCGCAATCAGCTCGGGATATGGAGGCGGAGTAGCACTCAGTTCCGGACACGGAATTGGTGGCGGAATCAGCTCAGGATATGGAGGCGGAGTTGCACTCAGTTCTGGACATGGAATTGGAGGTGGAATCAGCTCAGGATATGGCCTCGGCGGTGGAATCAGCTCTGGGTACGGCCTCGGCGGTGGAATCAGTTCTGGATACGGCCTTGGAGGTGGAATTGGCGGTGGATATGGAGGACATCAACAGATTCTCACAGGTCGCCCCCAACTTGTTGTGCCTTTGGATGCTCACCACCATGATGATTATGATTACGATTACTACGAAGATGAAGGATACATGTCAAAGGCCTTCAAAGCTGGCATGGACAAGATCAAAAACGATTTCAATAAGGCCTACAAGGGAATGACAAGCATGTGTAAGTATTTTGATATATTCACAATGTATTAATTGAATTTTTTAACGTGTTGTTTTCAAAACTAATTTAAAATTTATTTTACAGTCTCTAAGGGAAAGGATTACGAAGATGATCAATACCACGATGACCCCGTCCTTGTTGTCAACTCTCCAGTTTATATGAAGAGACCAGTTGTCCAAGCTCATGCCGGCCCTATCCCTGGATACGGTCTCCCAGGATCTTTCGGTGCAGGTCTATCATCTTACGGTTCTTCCTACGGTTCAGGTTTGGGAAGTTTTGGAGGAGGACACTCCTTCGGAGGTGGTCACTCTTTCGGTGGTGGACACTCTTTCGGTGGTGGACACTCTTTCGGAGGTGGAAAACATAGCTCAGGAATTTTGAGCTCAGGTTTGAAAGCAAGCAGCATAATCAGCTCAGCCCCATCAGGAGGATTTGCCACAACCTACTCAGCTCCATCAAAGGGCCCTTCTATATCTACATCCTACGGTACTCCTTCCGTTCACGTGAGTCACTCTGTTACTTCCCAATCCTACGGAGCTCCAGCACCGACATACGGTGCTCCAGCACCAACCTACGGTGCTCCTACACAATCCTACGGCGCACCCGCTCAAACCTATGGCGCTCCTGCTGCTACTTACGGAACTCCATCGATCTCGGTATCTCACAGCAAAGGCCCCGTGGTAAGCCACGGTCACAGCAAAGGCCACATCGATACCAAGGGCAGCCAGGTCTCCTCGTACTCATCACACTAATTTATTACTTCAAACTGTTACCTTCACCAGTCTTCAAGACTTTAACCGGCATGCATAGAATTAATCCATAGAATCCCCCTGTCATTTCAAATCCTCGGATGATCATTTAGTTTTGTGAACTAGTGCCATAGAGAAAGCGTCCTGATTGGCAGCCTGATGAACATTTCATTTCCACTGTTAAGTACTGTTATTCCTTGGTTAGGAGAGCATTACTTTCTACGATATCCTTCTGGCATCATTTCAACATCCCACCGTCACGGCAAAGATGTTTGGATAATTTGCTCAAGAAGCTTATTGTATTTCATTATTATTTTTATGTTACAAACTTTATGTGTATTATAGTTGTTATTTAAAGTTAAGGCTGTTATATTGTTTGAATGTTTATCTCAGTACATGAGTGTTTTTACCAGTCCTCAAGGATTTCTATCTGTTATTGTTGTTATTTTTCTTCTCTCTTTCTCAGTTTTCTTCTCTTCATGCTAGTCGAAATGTCTGTTGCCTTTTGATTATCAAAGTAAATTCAAAGAATTTGTAGTAGAATCTTTATTTTCAAAACATAAATCTAAACAATTTGTATATAACTGTTGATTTTATTGTTGTTCAAATAAATATTATAAAAAATGAATATTTCATTAACTCCGAACAAAAAAAAATAAATGTAGTTTAGGAAATTATAAACTACGTCTCAGTTCAATGTAGACATTTTATTTTAAATAAGTTAGCTATGATGTATGAACCAAGTTTTTGATTACAAACATCAATGTAAGACTTGAATGGAATGTTAAAAATAGAATTGTATTACAGTATAAAATGGCTTGGAAACAATTAGGCCTCAATTGAAGAAAAGGATATCTATCAATCATCTAATTAACATTTTTAGTAGGAGATTCTTCTCTCACTGACCTATGAAAATTGCACATGGGGTACCTATCTATATTACCAATACAGGTAAATTAACATTCTACATTTTATACCTCATTAGTTGATGATAAACATGGTAAAAATGAAAAAAGACAATTCTTAATCCAAAATACAATAGTTCGGGGCCCAAGGGACGCCACCCCCTTTCTCTTCCATTCACCACAGACAGCTTCAGGATAGAGCCTCTGGGGGCTAAATAATTCAAAATCGTAACAAGGCTGATAGACATGTTATAAATGAATGCCTATATCGTTATTTAAATACCATTTACCCTAAAAAACATTAGGTACCTAATAACTAGGGTTGTAACAATATGCATTTAAAATCGTAGATTTAAAGAATATCATAGACGAAACGAAATGGTATCGAATACTATATACCGCTGGTTTCAATCGATTCAATACTGTTTGATTCACTCCGTTTATAATATTTTCGATATCTATGATTTTAAACTCATATTGTCACAGCCCTACTAATACAGTTCGTATCTCTTTATTGTTCTTCTATTCAATCTTAGAAATGTCGGACAGTGAAGGTTGGGTGAAAATATTTCATATATAACTATTAATTAATTACGAAGCGAACACTTTATCAATTTCTTGGTAAAGTCCTAGTTGAGTGTAACGTTGCATTCAATAGGACTTTAAAATTTTCTTTTCTGCTACCTGTGATGTGTTATATAACCTTAATTCAACAAATTTAAAGCATTTCTAGATAAATTTAAATTTAGAGTGGAGGGGACCTTTAACATTTTGATGCAGTGGTCACCTGGGTCACACATTGAAAATAATATATATTGAAATATAATTAACTTAGAGAACAATTGCATTTTTTTTAAGTATATTACGAATTTAATATATAATTAAACATTTTGAAAATATAAAAAGACTTTTTAATAAATAATTCTTCAACATCTTTATCTATTATAACTATAGTCCATAGAAAAAAAATCCTCAAATTATCACGAGTTCCATTGTTAAGGGATGAAAAATGTACTTCTTTCCATACAGAGCGAAATGTTCTACAATTCCTTGTTAGTGAATACCACACAAGTCATACTTCAGTCTTTGATACTAGAGGACTCTATTAAATCCACCTGTGACAGCAAAGATGCAAACCTTTGCCTATTACTTATTTAACATAACATTCTTCATTCGAGATAACCTCTGTAGAATTCTACGAGTAGCTTGATGTAAGACTACTTAATTTGCTACTTAACAACGTCTGACACCATGTACGGCTAACACGAATAGCCATTAATATTTTTTAACTGTTATTATTTTCAATGTGCGACCCAAGCGACACCAGCACCAACATTCCTAATAAAAACATATCCTGTATTCTAAGTATAATTTATTCACAGTAATTACAAGATGCCATTGTTTAATATTAGCCTAATAGTTTTAGTTAGTTATTGGGATGCTAAATGTCAAAATGTGCCACCAAACTGTAATTTAATGAGGTAAAAATTATTTAGATTACAGCTCATGAGATAAATCTTCAATTGACTTTAACGTCCATTAATCCAACCAAATGAACAAAAACGTAATATTTCTTTTTTAAATAAATGTTGTAAACTAACTATTTGGTGATAATTTAAATATGAAGCTAGAAGTATATGAATCTCTATAATGAAGAATAATCAATATAAAAATATTTACAAATGTCCGTTAAATAACAAAGTTAATACATTGGCAGAGTCATTAAAACGATAAAAAAAACACAGTAGAAAAATAACTTAAGTGACATTGTTCCTATTTTTCCTACATAAATAAATTGGTATAAATATATCTATAAAAACATTGAAATCAACTCCAGCTAGCTACACACTTAGGAAACTGATTCTCTTTCCAAATAAACACAACTAAAGATAGGATAATAAATCTGAGGCAGCCCTGTGGTCAGAATTTGAAGTTGTTAATAGCATTAGGTAGGTCTGGTAGTCTGATGTCCTTAATTTGCTGGGGCAGGTTCATGTTCTTGACAGCGGACACAGCGCGGGCAGGAGCTGCTGCTAAACCAGCCTGAAGGAGAAGTTGTGATGAGATTGAATATAAAAATTGAGATAGTAAGTAACATTAAATGGTGTAGCTACATAATATTCTACCCAAACAAAGTTTTCGGGTAAAATACTATTACTATACAATTTAGGAGGATTAGCTATAGAATACTTGATAGTAAAGAACATAAGCAAGAATACAATGGCAAACAACAATCGACAGAAATTACATAGGGATAAGATGTAATATCAGCTCTAATGAAACAGGCAGTAAAATAAATCTCATAAATTGACCTAACAAAGCACAGAGATATTATGGGGCTAAACATCTGATGTAACAACTTAGGCCATATTGCCGATATGAAGAGAAATATTAGATACAAGGAGTATTGAAGAAGTAGTCAGAACGGAAAGTAGCTCCTCGTAATTAGCTAAGTGAAATTATTTCTTAATGTTATAGTTTGAATTGAATATGTGTTTAAAGGTCACTCCACTCTAAAATTGTTATCACTCTATGCAGTACATCCAAAGTTACTGGTTAATTACTCTAAAACAATTTCAAATTTGTTTTTATACCTTTATTATAATCAGAATATTTAGGTAACAAGTTTTCATTAATACAGGTTTCATTAAATAATAGATGAAGAGTTATAGTAGCTAATAGTTCTTTAGACTCTTTTTTTTTTAAATTCGAATAAGTTTTCTGATGCAGTTCTTTTTCAAAAGTGCTAATAGTTTGCTTAGCTCTATTTACAGTAAACTCCTCTATAGTGAATGTAGAGTCCTGAGTAAGGAACTACTCCGTATAGTGAACAAATTTCCTTTATTCTGCTAATTGTATTCATGGCAGACTTAAGAAAATTTGTTAACTATACGGGGTAGTTCTCTTTTTCAGGACTCTACATTCACTATAGAGGAGTTTCACTGTAGCTACTTGCAACCAATAATAATAGAATTGATGATTCCAGGACTCATACAAGAACTTGAGTTTGAACTTATTATCTACTTTAATGTAATAGCTAGCTATATGATTTATCTCTTCTCGATGAAGAATATGAACCTACATCATGTCTCTAATTTGTCTTACTACTTGCTACTGTAAATTGTAGCTATCACTTAGAATGAGGAAAAAGAAACTGTTTTTTCCATTTCTAATAATAACTGTAGCTACTTTTTCCTCGTATCTTTTTAAAGGAAAATGTTGTATGTTTTAGGACGAAGTATTCCTTTGAATTGATTAGAAAATATTCAAAATACACAGTAAAACGGTTGTCAAGAAGTGTATATAATTTCAAGAGAATTGCATCGAAAACATTTTATAAATTTAGAAAACCACTTTTACGGGTAAGCTATTTAGATACACGACATGGACTTTGAAGTAATTTAATAGCTGTTAATTGCACGTAGTTTTGTTACTAAAATATATAATTATAAATTACTGAACTAACCCCAACAATGGATTATATTTGTAGTTGTTTCTTTACCTTAAAACCAGATGCTATAGTTTATCCAAGCAGTTATCGTTTTCTATGTTCAATCACAAGAGAAAATTTTCAAGGGTAACTATTGTAAAATAACATCCTCATATACGAAAAATCTTCTATTATGAACTAATAAAAAGTTCGTAGTTGAGGAGTTCTACTGTATCTAATTACCATTAAATTTACAAATATACGGGAGATAATTGGTAAGCCTTTCTTCTTCTATTTCATCTGATAGAAAGTCGGACAGTGAAGGTTGAGAGTGAATATTTCTTATATAATTAATTACGAAGCGAATACTTGATCAATTTCTTTTCTGTTAACTGTTATATGTTGAATAAACTTAGCTCTACAATTTTAAGCATTTCTAAAGACCTCCAAAATAAAGAGGATTGATGAAATCTTTTCTTGTAGCTAGTTATTTAGTTGTAGCAAAAATTGTAAAAAATGTATGTACGTTTCAAACGGCATTTAGATTTATTTACCATAGCCACCACACAGCATGACTCACCTCCTGTTTCTCTAGTTTGCTCTGTTCCTCTATTCTGGTGATGATCTCAGTCATGTTGGTCTCCACCACCATTCCCCCCATCACCAACTCGTTGAGAATGTAGTGCACTTTGTCTACATGGAATATCAGGTCCAACTCACACACATTCTCAAAGCACTTGTCTAGACTCTCCACGAACACCTGATGGGGATGGAGAGATAGAGTTGATAGAAAATAATTTAGGTAGGTAGCTAGAGATATATAAATAAAACATTAAAATAATCTCACATTTACAATTCATCAATTAAAAAATTTAGTTCATTACTATATACCTAGAAAGAAAAATGAAGCTTAGGTATTTACTTGAGATGCACCGATACTCTTGGTATCAGATAAAGTATCGGTATTTTTATGAGTATCTGGTAATTGGTATCGGATCCCATAAAAATAGTCGAAATATTTCAGACACCCATTTTTTTCCTAGTAACGTGGCATATATAGATGTTAGTTTCTAATTGCACATTAATATCATGTAGCTACCTATGTGCAACCGATATACGATTGGGAGATACCTATCAAGATACGATTTACATAATCTCTATCGTAAATTAGGTAGCTACCTATCAAGATACGATTTACATAATCTCTATCGTAAATTAGGTAGCTACTCTCTCTATTCATTTATAGTTACATTATGATATCATTTCAATAAGAATTCATTCCCAACTCAAATACCCAATCTTGAACAAGTTTCCTTTCACTATAATAAGAGTAAGTTTGTAATTATTTCATTGGCACAGGTTAATACATTTCTTAAGATCAATTTTAGGGTATCTCTTGATAAGATAAAAGTAGCTAAACTATAATTTTTCAATTTAAAATCGGGCAATTGAGTTGAATAAATATTTACCTTCATGATATTAAACTTTTTAACATTTTCTTCAATTAGCTATGATACTCTAATTATTACAGGTCACTCTTACAAGAAATCAGATTATCAAATATTGATATTACGTAAATTTAAATGAATTTCTATAATCATAGGTAGATCCTATTTAGTCACACTGAACCTAACTTGGTTCAGTGTTGAACTACAATGTAGCTCGAAACTAGGTAGCTACACTGTAGCTCGAAACTAGAAGGCTACACTGTAGTTCGAAACTAGGTACACTGTAGCTACTTCAAAACTAGGTACACTGTAGCTACTTCGAAACTAGGTACACTGTAGCTACTTCGAAACTAGGTACACTGTAGCTACTTCGAAACTAGGTACACTGTAGCTACTTCGAAACTAGGTACACTGTAGCTACTTCGAAACTAGGTACACTGTAGCTACTTCAAAACTAGGTACACTGTAGCTACTTCAAAACTAGGTACACTGTAGCTACTTCAAAACTAGGTACACTGTAGCTACTTCAAAACTAGGTACACTGTAGCTACTTCAAAACTAGGTACACTGTAGCTACTTCAAAACTAGGTACACTGTAGCTACTTCAAAACTAGGTAAACTGTAGCTACTTCGAAACTAGGTACACTGTAGCTACTTCGAAACTAGGTACACTGTAGCTACTCCGAAACTAGGTACACTGTAGCTACTTCGAAACTAGGTAGCTACACTGTAGCTACTTCGAAACTAGGTAGCTACACTGTAGCTACTTCCAACTAGGTACACTATAGCTACTTCGAAACTAGGTACACTGTAGCTACTTCGAAACTAGGTACACTGTAGCTACTCCAAAACTAGGTACACTGTAGCTACTTCGAATCTAGGTAGCTATATTGTAGCTACTTAGAAACTAGGTACACTGTAGCTACTTCAAAACTATGTACACTGTAGCTACTTCAAAACTAGGTACACTGTAGCTACTTCAAAACTAGGTACACTGTAGCTACTTCAAAACTAGGTACACTGTAGCTACTTCAAAACTAGGTACACTGTAGCTACTTCAAAACTAGGTACACTGTAGCTACTTCAAAACTAGGTACACTGTAGCTACTTCAAAACTAGGTACACTGTAGCTACTTCGAAACTAGGTACACTGTAGCTACTTCGAAACTAGGTACACTGTAGCTACTTCGAAACTAGGTACACTGTAGCTACTCCGAAACTAGGTAGCTACACTGTAGCTACTCCGAAACTAGGTAGCTACACTGTAGCTACTTCGAAACTAGGTAGCTACACTGTAGCTACTTAGAAACTAGGTACACTGTAGCTACTTCGAAACTAGGTACACTGTAGCTACTTCGAAACTAGGTACACTATAGCTACTTCGAAACTAGGTACACTGTAGCTACTTCGAAACTAGGTACACTGTAGCTACTCCGAAACTAGGTACACTGTAGCTACTTCGAAACTAGGTACATTATAGTTGAAACTAGGTACATTATAGTTGAAACTAGGTACATTATAGTTGAAACTAGGTACATTATAGTTGAAACTAGGTACATTATAGTTTAAACTAGGTATACTGTAGCTAGTTGAAACTAGGTAGGTACACTGTAGCTACTTCGAAATTTGGTAGCTACAGTGTACTTTTAGATACACCAATGTTTTCAACATTAGATAAACTAATGTTTTCAACATTAGATAAACTAATGTTTTCAACATTAGATAAACTTATGTTTTCCACATTAGATATAACTTTGTTATTATCATTAGCTATATACACTGCTATTTTTTTCAATGTACCTATTTTGAATTAGATAATAGATGGAAGTTCACCTGAATTAGGTCTAAAATGCCGAGTTCACTTTCAGAAGAGTCGACACAGAACACAAAGTAGAGAGTGGCGTAATGGCGATAGATGAGTTTGTAGTCCGACCCACCAATTAAACTGGAAAAAAAAATCAGGATTAAATATTTTAATGAGGATATTAGTTAGTAAGAAAGGGCTTCAACCCTACTGAGTTTGACTGTCAGAATCAACGGGAGAGTAGGACAATGTGTCAAAAAAACACATGTCTTATCTATAAACCTACGGCACGGTATTTTTAACAAGTTGTTAGTATATATACTAAACTAATGTGTACCAAATTTCAAGTAAGAATATTGAACATAAAAGGAGAAATAAATACATCAGTATTTAAGACATTGGCAACTTAGACACCAGAGCTGTGATTGGGAGAGGTGTGACCCTATCACAGTTCACGCATGTATCTGTTATTAATGAAAACATGGACAAATTCATGCATATTGGCTAACTAAACTGTAATTCTACGTTGCCAAACGTCACCAAAGTATAATTAATTCCATAATTTACGCTGATATAAATATATTTTTTAACTTTTAAATACAAAAATCTGTTTGGTATTTAGCTATGTATGAACAAAATCAAGAAAGGCCAGTAAATTTAAAGGAATGACATATAAGATATAAAGTAATTTAAAAAAGATGTGCCTAGAAAACACATGTCAAACTCATTAGGGTTAAATTCAAAATAGTATATAAATGAGAACATAGAATATAGGTTGCTAATATAATGTATAAAGATCAAATAATAATTAGTATCAGAGAAATGTAATGAGAATATATTATAAACAAACCTTACAAGTTTGAACATGCGAGTTAATTTAAAAATAATTAATAGAGGTGAAGAAAAAAATGATATGACACCTTATATAAATTAGCTACTGAAAATAAACTTAAAAAATGGTAACGAAGGTAGTTTCTTAAATTAAATAGATTGATATAAAAAAAAGAATATTAAAAAATTTAGTTATTGGCTTGAAACTATAATTCAAAAATACTTACAAAAGTTATAATAAATAGCTTATGTATCTAGCAGATGTATTCACAAATTACGCAATATGAAATAAAATAAAATTAATATTATAGAAAATGAATAAAAATATAAATCTAAAAGCACATTTAGGTATATAGCTAGGTAGTACTGGTAAATTGCTTGAAGACAGGTTTTTATATTGTTACTCTTCATTCATTCATTCATTAAAGCAAGAGAAAAGATAATTGACTGTGATTTAATATTTTATTTTTGTTTGGATGCAAATGTGGAGAATGTGAAAGCCTAAGTTTGAACTGCATTGAAAATAAGAGAAAAGGCACAGGTGATTCAACAGAAAATATAACAAACATTATTATTTTATCAAGTATTAGGATATAGCAACCATACCTGCCTCCTTCTAAGAAATTGCAAACATTGTCATCTCTCTTGGAGACAAGCTGAAAAGTTTCTTTGATTATTTGTTGCTGAAGTTCTTCATTCTGAAAATTAAGATTAAATTTAGGGCATTTTTATTGAGCTATATCAAGATTGTGAAAATTAAATTAGGATATAAAAGACATAGCCACAAATAATTGATGGTAAGTTTTACAACAGTTAACTGTGATAGATATCTTTTAGAGTAAAGTTTGTCTATAATTAACTGCAACTAACAATCTTAGCTAACTACTTCACAATTCTTTCTACATCCTGAAAATTGATAAAAAATGTCACACAAAGCTAATAACACAGTAACTAATCATCAAGATCTGAATGAACCAAGCTGCTAGTTCAGAAGAATCAAAGGACAAAATATTTCCATTAGATAAGTAATTTTTCTCATCCCACTCTGCAGTACACACTCTAACTAACTTTAGGTAAAAGATTTTCATTTAGATCCTATTTCATGAATCTACTACCCATTCCAATGGCTAAGAGCTTTCACTTCACAGTATTAAATTAGTGCCAAAACAAAATAACTAAATATGTAGCTACCTACCAAAAATGTGAACTTTCTATGTACTTTTCACAATAAGAATTTCAATATTTTCATGGAGAGTAACTAGGCACATTTCAGAATGTGGGTTTAATTTCAGGAATGAGTTCAACCATAGCTAATCATTCAGCAAAACAACTTGAATGAAAAATTAAGTGACTTAATAAGATCACAAGAATGATAAAGTGCTAATAATTTAAATTAGGATATTTTACAGATATTTAAATATCTGAATAGTTTGTTACAAGAAAATTTAATTTATATTCACAATGTGACAACAAAATTAAATATTGGAGACAGAAACTGAAAACATTACATTCCCTTTGTAGTAAATAGATGATTCTTTGCCCCAAACAACTATTCCTACTAGATCTATTGTAGTATTTTACCCATGAATCAAATATTAATATAGAAGAATATATTTTACTTACAAAGTATTGGTAAAATTTACTCATTCTTGGTTTCCCATGGTTGTTGAAGACTAGAATAGCTTTAATCATGTTAAATAATATGTTATGAGATATATCTGAAAAGAAAATTATACGGTAGCTAGCTAATATAGGTAGATATATAAATGCTATCTTGCTTCTAGCTAGTTAATGAGAAATTGTACACATACGTAAATTAGAAAGATTCATAATGATCCAGAACTCATATGATTTGCAGAGAAAACTCATATATAGCTATGGAGAGAAAGGTTTAGGAAAATTAATGGTGAGAGTGAGACTTATCAATCAATATTGAAATAGACTCAAGGAGCTAATAAGATGGCATAATTGGAGAGAAAGCTCATAGTGGTTATATAGCTAAATTCTTATGTTTGGATTTTTCACATCATGCATAAAAACCTTGTTTGATATCAGCCTTTTTAGCATTTTAAGTTAAAACTATTTATTTTTAACTATTATAATTTAATTATTTACACTTTATCAATGAAACCAATTTTGCATATCATATATAATGTAAATGTATTTAAAACTCTCCATTTCTACAATATAGTATTATACCACCAAACTAGCGTCGAGCCAGACTATTTCATTATAAATTCCACCAACATGTCGGGTGGAATTTTTCTCCATTGAAAATAATATTCTGGCAAATTCGGTGGATTTATTCAGCTTTTTCAAAAAGTCAGTAGAATTTTGTGCACCAAATACAGTCTGGGCATCGAGGACAGCATTCTTACGTTTTTATTATTAATGGGAGGATTCCCGCTCGCGGTTGTGAAAGCGGGTGAGCACTCAGGCCGCAGGTGGGCCCATCTGTACTAAATTTCAATTGAATCGATCTAGAGACTAATTGTTGAAACTCCAGCCTCCCAATTCTTTCAAGAAAGGTAGAAAGATGCGAAAAGCTGAAAGTCCTAGTAATTCTGTGGAGGTCCGTTAGAAATCCATCCAGAGTAGAGTCCCTAGTACTGTGATAAGAAGGGCATTCTTCAACAATGGGATTCCTTGTCTCTGGGGCAAGACCACACAGTCGGCAAGTGTCATTGGTCCATTTTCCAGTAATCCGGTTATGGGATCCAAAGTTTCCGTGCCCTGTTAAAATTTGCAGGGTAAAACAAAGTTTCCTACAGGTCAACGACAAGAGTCTTAGACAGCCTCTCCTATCCAGAGGCTGCAAGAAGAGCTCTTTGGTCTGTCTACAAGAAGATAGGTTGGCCCATCTTCTTCTGGAGTTATCCCTAATCCACCAGTAAACAGAAAGTTTACATGCACTGTATGGCACTGGCAGAAAGGGTTCGGTCCTTCAAATGAGGTCTTAGCTGCTTCCTTTGCTAGGAAATCGGCGGTTTCGTTACCAATGGTATCAGCATGAGCCTTAACCCACAGAAAATGTAAAAAATGTAACATATTCTGCAGACCGGATGCATGTGTATCACCCAGTCTGCAAAAGATGCATGAAGTTGTGAAGTTTATCCAGCGACTGTTGAGGCCTTGAAATTAGTCTCCTGAATTATCTGGTGACAATTTCCTAATTAATTCCCATGTTTACATGTGATTAGTGGAGAGATTTTTGATCATTTTGGAGATAAATTTGAAAATCATTGGAGACAAATCACTCCAAAAATTAAATATCTGGAAACTGATTGTGCATGCCTTGCAGACTGGAGTATCACTTGAGACTATCTATGAGTGATTTACTTGTTATTTACAGGCCAGTCTGAAAAGTAGAGAAGGATCTTTGGATTAATCCTGCACCCATGTCCTATTTAATTACTATGTTCCATGTTAATTGCTGCGTCCAAATCCCAATTTCTGTAAAAAAAATCCTGAGTCTGAGAGACTGAGGAGACATTCTTTTCAGACTGGTTTACAAGTTTCTAAACTTATTTCACCTCTCAAAAGTCGCCAGTATACTGGCGACTTTGTCCATACTTTGAAACATGGTCTTCAATATGAACACTTTACCAGTTCATGACTTTATGTAGACTGGGCCCTGGGCTATATATCCCAATATTAGGTATTTGGGTCAAGCAGGCACGCCGCAGACTAACAAACTGCAGCCTCTAACAACAGAAACATCATAGCTTCAAAACACACATTAAAAACTTAAATTAGTAAGATATAGCATGCACTGCGCTTTTTTTGATAGCTATGCCCTTTTAATGTAATTTCGGTGCAGAATGTTTTAAGAGACTCTCTTGAGAGGGCCGCAATTAAAAATTTAAGGGCCGCAATTTACATGCATGATCCTAATAATTTTCGGTGGGTAAATCCTCCCTTTCGGGGCACTGGGGGAAGGCGAGGCCAGAGAACATGTCTATAAATAAATTGACCATAATATACAAGTAATTATATTTGTCTTATAGGTCCAGTCTGTATTTCATGGTAAATTCCACCGACTTGTCGGTGGAATTTTTCTGCATTGAAAATAATATTCCGACAAAGTTGGTGGATTTTTAGCTATTCATTCCTATGTTACCATTAATTTTCAGTCAGTCTGAAAAGTAGATCTCCTCAGACTCAGGATTTTTACAGAAATTGGGATTTGGGCACAGCCGCGCAGCAAATAACATGGAAACATAGGAATTAAATAGGACTTGGGCGCAGGATTAATCCACTGTCCACAAATCTTGCTGTACTTTTCAGACTATATTTTCGGTGGAAAAGTGGGTAAAATGTTGGTGGATCTGCCAAATTACTGGAAATTTTCAAATTTATGGTGGATTTTTTCAGCTTTTCAAAAAGTCAGAGGAATTTAGTGCACCAAATACAGACTGGTAATAGGTAGTACTCCAGTCTGCAGAATGTGTCTCTTCTCCCGCAGAGATTTTAATTTGAGAGACAGTTACTCTCTGATTTTCAGTAGCAGCTTCAGAATCTCCCACAGCTAAATTAATGGTAACATAGAATTAATTCAAGATCTCCCGCAGGGATCTCAAATTTCTAAAATTTAATCAAAAACTCCCGCAGAGAGTCTTGGAAAAATGTTCCATATTCTGCAGACTGGGTACTAGTACTTAAAAGTGAAATATCTCTTAAGAGCTCCAGCAAACAGTGGGCTACCCAGTAGCTATGCCAAGTAAGAAAGCATGTCCAAACTCGCCATTTTAATGGCGAGTTTGTGACAGTTATTTTGAGCCCTTCAATTGCAAATGACGAGTTTTATCTATTTTTCTCCTATGCTACAATGTTATTTTGGAGAGAATTTATGAAAATTTGATCATTTTGGAGAGAATTGGTTGAATTTTGGAGAGAGCTGGACCAGTCTGTATTTCGTGATAAATTCCACCGACATGTCGGTGGAATTTTCCACCCATTGAAAATAATATTCTGGCAAAATCAGTGGATTTTTAGCTATTTATTCCTATCTTACTATTAATTTTCGGTGGAAAAATGTTGGTGGATTAGCCAAATTACAGGAAATTTATGGTGGATTTTTTCAGCTTTTTGAAAAAGTCAGTGGAATTTAGTGCACCAAATACAGACTGGGAGCTTGAGAGACAAATGGCGAGTTTATGAGACATACTATTTCACTTGGCCAGTATGCAAAGCCCAGACTGCAGGAACTGATAAAGTGTTTTGCAAGAAATCCTCTATTTTGGCTTCTGTTCTCAGTAAAATACATGTAAATAATCAAAGCCCATGTTTTAAAGTATGGACAGAGGGCCGCAGGTGATACAATCTCGTGAGTCATTCCGCAGGTGATACTATCTCGTGAGAGTCATTCCGCATGTGATACTATCTCGTGAGAGTCATTACGCATGTGATACTATCTCGTGAGAGTCATTCCGCTGGTTGTACTAGGGTCAGGCAGGTAAATTGCGGCCCTATCAAGAGAGTCTCTAAAACATTCTGAACCGAAATTAAATTAAAATGGGATAGTAGCTATCAAAAGAAGCGCAGGCGTGCTATAATTTATTAATTAAAATTTTTAACTTGTGTTTTGAAGCCATGATGTTTCTGTTGTAGAGGCCGCAGTTAGTTAGTGTGCCGCAATTTACCTGCTTGACCCTATCTTGTGAAACCAGTCTGTATTTCGTGATAAATTCCACCGACATGTCGGTGGAATTTTTTCCCTAATGAAAATAATATTCTGGCAAAGTCGGTGGAATTTCAACTATTTATTCCAATGTTACCATTAATTTTCGGTGGATAAATTGGGAAAATGTTGGTGGATCAGTCAAATTAATGGAAATTTATGGTGGATTTTTTCAGCTTTTTGAAAAAGTCAGTGGGATTTGGTGCACCAAATGCAGACTGGTTGTGAGAGACTGAGAGTCATTCCGCAGGTCATAATTCATTTAATAGCTTTCTCTATCTTTCATAAATTCATTCCGCAGTGGCCCATGTTTTAAAGTATGGACAAAGTTGCCAGTATATTGTAATATCGGCGACTTTTGAGTTGTTAAACAAGTTGGAAAACCTGTAAATAACCAGTAAATCACTCTTAAAATAGTCTCAAGAGATACACATGCATCAGGCATGAAGTATAACTAAGGATGTTTCCAAGTGTAAAATCTAACCTAGGAAGCCAAATTTCTCCTTTAAAGAATCTTAATTGTGGCGACCACCGACCTGGATCCATTTTCTCACTTAACTGGTGACTACCACAGTGGCATGTGCCATGTGGTTTTGTGCCACACTTGTCACTTTAAAACGTGGGCAGTGGCATTTCATTACGCAGTATTCCGCACTATTCCGCAAAACAGATAGTGCCTTTTGTAAACATAGGAATTAATTAGGAAATTGTCGCCGGATAATTCAGGAGACTAATTCCGAGGCCTCAACAGTCGCCGGACGCCCAGTCTGCAGAATATGGAACATTTTTCCAAGACTCTCAGCGGGAGTTTTTGAATGAAATTTTAGAAATTGTAGATCTCTGCGGGAGATTTTGAATTAATTTAATTCCTATGTTACCATTAATTTAGCTGCGGGAGATTTTGAATTAATTCCTATGTTACCATTAATTTAGCTGCGGGAGATTCTGAATCTGCTGCTGAGAGTAGCTCTCTCTCAAATTAAAGTCTCTGCAGGAGAAGAGACACATTCTGCAGACTGGCCGGACGCCGGATAAACTTCACAACTTCATGCATCTTTTGCAGACTGGTGGGGGTGGGCTATACTTTAGTCATTAGCGTAACTCCTCGTCTAGCAAAGATGACCTAACAGTACAGCAGTCTGTATTTGGTGCAAAAAATCCCACTGACTTTTTCTAAAAGCTGAAAAAATCCACCATAAATTTCCAGTATTTGGCAGATCCGCCAACATTTTCCCAATTCATCCACTGAAAATTAATGGTAGGTAACATAGGAATAAATAGCTAAAAATCCACCGACTTTGCCAGAATATTATTTTCAAAGGGGAAAAATTTACCACGAAATACAGACTGGGGGCGGGCCGGGAGTACACTATTGACTAAAGTGGCACCTCATTTTGGCTACCTGGAGTGTGTTACTGTGTGTACTGGGATAGGGTGAAGCAGGTAAATAGCAGCCTCTAACAACAGAAACGCCATAACTTCAAAACACTCGTTAAAAACATAAAAACATAAAGTAATAAATTGTAGCATGCACTGTGCTTATTTTGATAGCTATGCAACATTTTAATGTAATTTCGGTTCAGAATATTTTAGAGACTCACTTGTGAGGGCCGCAATTACAAATTAAAGGGCCGCAATTTACCTGCGTGACCCTATAAAGGGTTCCCTTCTATAGGTGACAGGCGCAGAAAGGCTGAGAAAGCCGAAAGGTCCTGAAAGGAATTAGCCTGCACGCTCACGCCACTGTCTAAAATTGTTGTTTGTTGTTTGAAGAGTATGGCTTTGGCACATCACCATTCCTGGCCAGAGTGCCTGCTAAATTTAAATGATGCTTCTACAAATTGGCAATTATATTTGTATTCTCCAGGAATTGAATCAGTTGAGAAGCCACACTTTCATTTGATAGGATGGCTTGAAGGTTAAATTGGATTTTCATTTCTTGGCATTTACTCATTAAGATGCTTCTTTCATGGGCATACTGAGGGCAGGTTATCAGCACATGGTGGTGAGTGATTAGGCTCTGACATAAATTGCATTGAGGAGGAGGCTCCTTTCTGAAGAGATGACCATGGGACAACAAACTTGTACCCAAACGCAATCTTGTAAGAGGTACTTGCCAACTTCGGGGTTCTTCAGAGAAATGTGTTGTTCCAAGGATTGGCTTAAATCTTATGTTAGCATCAGGGAGAGTAGACCACTTTTCTTTCCATTTATCAAAGTAGTAGCTCTGCATGGTTTTTGACATTTCATTTTTAGGGGGAGAAATCTTTGTTTTCATCTCAATTAGTAGGGCAGCTTAAGCCATTTCATCTGCCTTCTCACTCCCTCCTATGTTACAGTGACTAGGAATCCATTCAATGATTATCATGTTTTGAGGCATCTTCTGAATTATGTCTGCAATCCAGTGTAAAAGGTAATGAGAAGAAGTATTCATTGACTGGAGTGCTCTGATTGAACTAAGCGAGTCTGTGTACAGAATATATTGGTTGTTGAGACTCTTCACAAAAGATAGGGCAGAGTAGATTGCATACAGTTCTGCTGTAAACACAGAGGTTTTAGATGGGAGATGGGCAGTCAGGGAGAAGCTCTCACTCCAGACTCCACAACCACTCTCCTCATTATTTACTGAACCATCAGTAAATATCTCTATTCTCTCATTATGTGTGGCTGAGAGCTCAGAAAATTTGTGCTTCCAATCTGCAATTGTCAGTTTAGATTTTTTTTGTGCAGCTAATGTATCTTTTACAGGAAGTGGAGAATATCTGTACTTCTGTATAGAAATATGCATTTCCATTATTTTTAATAAAAATAGATATTTATTATAAGATATAAATTAATTTAAAAGAATGTCCCCACAAAATTAGTATTGTCTCTGCCTTCGTTCTCACAGTGTTGGAACATCTTTATCTACCTGTGAGAGCGAAGACAAATAATTAATCAGTCTTCCCCAGTGTCTCTCAGTGCATTCCAGTGTCTACTGGTGTCGTGGAGTCTCTCCAGGGTTTTTTACACACCGATGCAGCTAACATTAGGGTCACTGGATGCATTTCCGGCAGCTAACTGAGGCTGAACCGAGAACGGCGATCTACACTGGACCTACGCAAACATTTCTTTCTTGGAAACCACTATTAATTGAAATGATGGACTAAGGACGCCCCCGGGGGATGAGCGGACTGCACTGGACAGCCTAGATGGAGGTTAAGGCAGCTGGATAATAGCATGATGGCCATTAACACAGTGAGTTCGTTGTGTAGGGGCAACAGAATTTTGTGGGCCGTTAGGTAAAATTTTTGCATAAGAATTTTAAAGCCTCTAGATCCCAAATTTAAGAATAACCTACAACTTTAAAATCTTTCAGCTTTAAAAAAGAAAGTTAAACTATTGCTATATTAAAAATTGAGTTAAAAATTAAATAAATATTAAAAATTAAATAAATATTAAAAATTAGTAAATATTAAAAATTAGTAAATATTAAAAATTAGTAAATATTAAAAATTAGTAAATATTAAAAATTAGTAAATATTAAAAATTAGTAAATATTAAAAATTAGTAAATATTAAAAATTAGTAAATATTAAAAATTCTTGTTTAAAGCAACGTTTATTTAAGTGGCTAATTTTTTCTCTTAGGTCAGTTCGCTGTTTTTTCCTTGGTCGCTGAACTTCTATGAGAACTGGCTGTAGAGTGAAAGAAGTTTTGGTAATAATCTTTAGGTAGAACATGATTCGAAATAATTCTTTTTGTCTTTCAGTTCTACCTATAAGTAACCGAATGCTTTATCTTTGCAGTGACTGATGGCAGCTGGATCGCTTCTGTTCCATGATGTTGGGGCGTCTCAGTCTAGTCTCTTCACTCCTAGATAACATTTAGTCTTTTTAAAATTTTAACGTTAAATCTTGTGAAAGTTGTTAATTAGTAATAAATTAAATATAGAGTTCTATAATGAAATAAACTTTTCTTTAAAAATCCCTATTTTAAAAGAATGTTAAATAATTTTTTGTAAATTAAATCATTTAAAATTTTAAAGATTCAAATGATCACTAAACTAGATCAAGCAAGATTAAATTCAGATAGTTTGAACATTTTTTGTACAACTTCAAATATCTTTGGATGACTGGTATGAGATTAACATTCATGGATAGAGCAGTTAGTTCCCTTTTCAACCTAGTAATAATAGACAAATCATAGTTGGTGTCAAGATACTGTCCAAAGTCTTCTAGATCCCTCAAAAGATTCCTTATAGGGTGATCAGGAATTGAAGAGATTCTACAACCATATTGGGTTAGTAACATTTTACGTCTGTAATTGAGTGGCATCAAGTTAGCTTCAGCATTGAGTTTGTCTACAGGTGTGCATTTTATTGCACCAAGAATTACTCGAATGGCTGCATACTGTATTCTTTCAAGTATCAGCAGATTTGTGTTTGAGGCAGTGTCAAATAGTGAGCTGGCATAATCAATTTTTGATAGTATTAGTGAAATATACAATTTTATCAGTGTCTGGTAGTCTGCTCCCCATTTGTTAGCTGCAATTACTCTTAGCAATCGTATGTCTTTGGTACATCTTTGTTTCAACTCTGCTATATGTTGCTTCCAGGTGAGTTGCTTGTCAAAATTTACACCAAGAAATTTAGCATTTGTAACATATGGGATAGGAGAGTTGTCCAGTTTCAGTTGTGTGGGATTTTATGCTCGTCTGAGAGAGAAGATGATGCTGTTAGTCTTTTGAGGTGAGAGAGATAAACCCCATTTTCTTGACCAATCGATAATCTTATCAAGTGCCAGTTGAGCAATTTCAATTGCATTTTCAAGAGATTCATCTGCATAAAGAGATGAGTGAACCTGTTCAGGTAGAGTATCAAAAATATCATTTATGTAGATAGAGAAGAGTGTTGGGCTTATTACAGAGCCTTGAGGAACTCCACTTTTTATGGGATGAGGAGATGAAATAGTTGAGTTTATTCTTACTTTAATTGTACGTGATTTTAGAAATTGGGAAATAAATCTGCATAGGTTACCTTTTAAACCAAGTTTGTTTAATTTGGTAAGTAGACCATGGTGCCAGACAGTATCGAAGGCACTTGTAATATCCAGAAATATAGCCACACAATATTTTTGGTTGAGAATTGCACTTCGAGCATAATGTTCAAGCTTGTATATTCCATCTAATCTACTATGCCCCAATCTAAATCCACTTTGATTTGGAGTGTAGAAATCGATAGATTCTAGATATTCTTGTAGGCGTCTAGTAATTATACGTTCTAAGAGCTTAGATAAACAGTTTGTTAGTGTAATAGGCCGGTATGATTCTTTCAAATGCGGAGGTTTGTTTTGTTTTGGTATTGGAATTACAAGGCCTTGGCTCCAATGTACGGGATAACCAGTCTCATATATATAGTTATAGAAATGGAGCAAGGAGGTTAATTGTTCTATTGTGAGATGCTTCAGCAATTCATAAGGAATATTATCTGTTCCTGCTGATTTAGATTTGGATACTGCAAGAGAGTGATCAAGTTCAGCTTGTGTAAAAGGTGCATTGTAGAAGTCAGAATTGTCAAAGGAGAAGATAATTGGGATCTTTTCTTCATTTTCTTTATGCCTCGTAAAAAATGGGTCATTATAGATACCATTACTCTTTTGTGAGAAGAACTCTGCCATACATTCAGCGACTTCAGATGGAGTAGTAAGAAATATGCCATTTTCCTGGATAACAAATTTATGAGAAGGAGGATTATTTCTATGTCAACGAATCTGTCTCCATACATCAGCTGAGGAAGTAGTAGATGAGAAACGAGATAGAAAAATCTTCCAATTCTGTTTCCTAGCTTCAAGCACAGTTTTACGAAAGATTAGTTTCAAATTTAAGAATTCATTCCAAAGGTTTATATTACCTACATGATTCTTATATCTAGTTAAAGCTCTGTTCTTCTGTCTCTTTGCAGTTGTACATTCATCAGTCCACCAATAGCATGATGGGTATTTTGGTATTTTTGATGTTTGTGGAATATGCTTCAGTGCTGAATCTATTATGTTGCTAGTCACATCTTTGCATGCCGTGTTAGGGGTTGAAAAGAAAGTTGGTAAGTTTATGTCTCCAGTAAAAGAGGACCAATCTGCATTTTTATATTGCCACCTTGGTATTGGTTTTTCAGTAATGGTTGAAAATGATGTTGATATAATCAGTGGAAAGTGGTCACTGTTTAGAGGGTCAGGATGAGGGTGCCATTGGAATTTGCTAGCAATATCAGTAGTACATATAGTGACATCTATATGACTAAAGTTTCCCTGGTAGGAGAGATGTGTTGGTTCTCCAGTGTTTAGTACTATTAGTGATTTGTCATCTATCAAATGATCGATGAAACTTCCCCTTGCATTAGACTTAGGAGACCCCCAACTAGGGTAATAGGCATTTAGATCTGCTGCTATTAGAAAGGGAGGAGTTAGTTGGTCAAGTAGATTTTCTAAATATAAATGCAGGTCTGACAGTAGATAGTCTGGAGGTATGTATAGTGAAACTATTGTGATTGGTTGATTTTTGAAGAAGATTTTTGCTGCTATTGCTTCTAATGGTGTATTGAGCTGAACAGGGGAAAATTGTAGTGATTTATGAATAAATAAAGCAACACCACCACCCTGTCTACCTGTTCTATCTTTCCTTAATGGTGGAAAATGATATGATGAGAAATATGATCTATGTTTTGGTTTCAATTGAGTTTCTTGCAGGGCTAGTATAAGAGGATTTAGTGGATCTATGGCTGTTTGTAGATAAGGTTTCTGGGAATGAAAATTTCTCATATTCCATTGTAGTATAATGGAGTTCATGAATGCTGTGGATTTAGTTGTAGAGAAGAGAGTGTTTTTGATATCATATTATCTAGGTTTAAGGCTTGACCTATTTGAGTGATGCATTCTATTTTATCAATTAGTGTAGAAGCAAAAAGAAGTCTAATTATTAATGGTATCAATTGAGGTAAAGCAGAGGTTATATTATCAATTATGTTTGGGGGCCTGGTCATGGAGGGGTCATGTATTGGAATAGACAGTTTATTTAAATAAAGAGGATTCATATGATGGTGTACTTCAGAGTCATTTATCAGATGAGGAGGTGAGATAGGAGGTAGTAGAGGAAGCTGTTCTTCATCTTTCCTTGTTTGAGCAGCATAAGATGATATTGGATTAACTGCAGTAGGTCTGATTATTTGTCCAGGAGTTATTATTTGGCTCTGTTGACTCAGTGGTTCAAGGTTAGTAGGATTGAGCAGAGGAAAAGATAAGTGTGATGAGATGTCAGGAATGGTTGAGTTTTGAGTTGCTTGAGTACTTTGGATTTGATTATTAGTAGGCATATTCATGGTGTTCATATTCTGTGACATTACTGGGTTTTGAGACATGGTATCCTGTATTCTAAAGTTATTCATTCTACTTCTAGCCTCTACAAAGCTTATCCCTTGATCTGCTTGTAGTGCACATATTTGATGTTCATATATGTATTGGGGACAGATTTTGGAGTTAGATTCATGGGGGCCTTTACAGTTTACACATTTAGGTACTAATTCAGGACATTCATTTCTGGTGTGTTGAGTAGAGGCACAGAAGGTACATGTTGGCTGACTCCTGCAATTATTAGCAGAATGTCTCAGACGCCAGCAAGATTTGCATTGTAGGGGTTTGAAGTAGTATTTGTCAATCTGGTACTGTACATAACCAATTCTCAATTGAGTTGGACATTGTCCTAGAAAGGTTGTACATACAATGGAATTTTAGCTCTATTGGGGTCATTGTATAATTTTCTTATTGATATTACATTATGGGGTTTTAAGGCATCGAGAATCTCTTCAATGGAGTCGTCCATGAACTCTCTGGCATATAGTTTCCCATAGGTAAATTGACGAGTCCAAGCAATTGATGTCATAATAGGGATGTTAAGCGACTTGAAAAGTGTTGCTTTCAGTATCTTCTGTACCTGATCAATTGAGTTGGTTGTAACTAGTAACGATCCAGAATGTTGGTATTCCACAATCCACAGAGCATAGAGGCCCACAGATAAAATCAAGATCTGATTTTAGTTTGCAGGGATAAAAGGAATTTAACTTTTTGGATGGATCTTGACTAGTAATGTATAGATGTCTAGTACTCTGTGGAATATCAATCACATTTCCAGTCTGCAGAATATGCGAGATATTTGGGATATTCTCTCCGAACAATTTTGAATTAATTTCTATATTTACATTAATTTTGCTACGAACACTTCTGAATTAATCCCTATAATTACATTAATTTTGCTTCAAGCCGAATAAGAGATCTCTACGAACACTTTACCAGTTTCTGCAGACTGGTCACATTTAGAGATGTCAAGTCTACTCTAGCTCTATTTTCTTCTTTTCCATGAGCTAAGTTGGTTTCCTTGGGATGCAAAACTTTGGTGAATTTTTTGGACTTAAAAATTTGACTAGTAATTTTCTCCTCACTATCTCTACTTTGGTCTGGAGCAGAGTGAGAAACAGTCAAGTTATTTCTAATTTCAGCTGTGTTAGGTAGTTCAGCATAGTCAGGTTGTTTGTAAGTATATGTTGGAGCAGCAGATTCTTGTTCACTCATGATATGATTCATATGATCAGACGATTCAAACTCTGAAATTATACCACTAGCTTCTGACATCGCTCCTTGAAGTTTGTTGGGGTTTTCAAAATTGTGGTTAATATCAGTTTGTAGTTCAAATCCAATGCGTTTCTTATGGTTTTCATTGAGGCTATCTTGTGAATTATTCTTCCGTTTAGCTTGATTTTTCTTTTTATCCTTTTTTCTTCGTTTACTTTTGGTTTCAGACGTTCGGGATTCAGATGGTGTTGAAGATGAAGGTGAGGCAATCCTGCCTCTGCCCGTATTGGGCATATTACTAGTTATTGGAGTCTAATTTTATTCGGTAGATTTAAGTTTATTTTAATTTAAAGAGAAAAGATTTATGCAAGAATGCTTTATCAAGCTAATGAATCCCAATTTCAAGAATCACACGAGAGCAGATTGGAAGATTAACCTTTCACAGGTTACAGGTTATTGGTCCCCCAGTATTGCTTTGATATCAGCACTGAAATTCCATTAAAATATCTTTATTAAAAGACTAAAATCAAAAAAATCACAACATAAAATTCATAATTAACAATATATACAATATTTACACATTCATTCATCCATTCTCAATTTTCTTCTTCTCCACATAAACTCCAAGTATCTTCTACACTCCCTTGCCCACACTAAACCGCTTCCAAACAACTGATCTTTCATACTAACACCACTCATTCCAAATTCTCTTCTGACACACTCATACCACTCACACGCACACAAAAAGTGCTCCAAGCTCTCTACCACTCCTAAGTCACACGCAACACAATTAACATTTCCATTCACATATCTCTCTCTCCACTTTAGCCTCAGACTATTACTCCTACATCTATACAGCAAAACAGATCCCCAGTCATTCTCATACAATCCTTCATCTCTGATCTCACTCTTACATTCATTATACAAACTAATTGTACTCTTTTGCATTCTCTCCTCATTCCACCTATCACTCTCCCATGCATACACCTTTTTCTTTATACATTCATTACTCATATCATCCAATTCATTCAATCGCACTCCCACTCTCTCTCTATACACTTTCACAGTCTCTAACCATTTACACTTGTTCCATTCACACATATCCTCATACATCATTTTCAACAGTTCATTCTCACCATTCCTCACATGCTTCTCATAATTCAACTTCGCCTTCATATCTCTTGCTCTCATACTTGAAGACCCCACCTCACCCTGGAGAGTTACCAGAGGTGCATATGATGGGGCCCCCAACACACACCTCCACACAGCATTCTCACATTTTTGCAGTCTCTCAATATCACTCACATTCCAACAAAACACACTACTTCCATACAACAAACTTGGCATCACCACACTCTTCCAATATGTCTTTCCAATCAGTACTCTGTTACACGACTTGTGTATAACAGAGTACGTCATGTTACTCATCCTTCTAGCTCTCATCATAACATTCTCTCTGTGCACTTTAAAAACATCCTTCCCACTTGACACTCTCACTCCTAAATACTTTACATCCTTCACTACATCCATTCCTCTTATACTTCTAACATCCATCTTCCTATTAAACACAAGCACATTACATTTACTCTTGTTCACAGTCATTCCTATCTCTGCAGTTTTAGTCACAAGCACATCAATCATTCTTTCAACCTCTCTCACACTGTTCCCAAAAATCACACCATCATCCGCAAAGAACAAAGCTGGCACATAAACACACTCATTCTTAAAACCTAAACCACTCCTTTGCAAACCACTAATTATCTCATTCACCGCCATTATAAATAACTGGGGTGAGCAAGTACACCCCTGCCTAATACCATTCCACACATCCATTCTTCCCATTTTCTCCCCATTCACACTAAACTCAGTACTATCATTCTCATACACTCTTGCAAACACATCAATCATTCTAGGATCACACTTACACCTTTTCATACATTCAATCAGACTTCCTCTCCTAATACTATCAAATGCCTTAGCAAAATCCACAAACACAGCAATCAATTCCTTCTTATCCCTCCTACACGATTCTATCACATAACTCAGCATAAATAAATTATCTTCTATCCTTCTCCCACTCGTGAAACCAATCTGCAACTCATTCATCAGCCCATTCACTCTCACATGCTCAATCAACTTCTCTTTCATTACACTCATAAAAATCTTATACTCAACATTCAACAAGGCAATTGGTCTCAAATCTTTCACACTAGGTTTATTTACTTTCGGAATCATACAAGTCTTTGACACACTCCATTCATTCACAGGCACACCACTATCTAACACACTGTTAAAATACCTACACATTTCATCCATACATCTTTCACTTTCTAGCATCCACTTATACACTTCTGGTTTAATACCATCTATTCCAGGTTGCTTTCCAACTTTCATTCTCTTTAACGCTTTCCTGACATCCACACTGCTCACCACTACTTCATCCATCCTTCTCCTAATTACATCTTCCACTCTTCCTCTTGTCATACTATAATGCTCTATAAGATTCAAAGGCACATCCACTCTAATATCTACCATTCTAAACACTCCCCTACCATGCTCCAAAACATTCTCATACACCACATTTACTCTATCTTCATCTCTATAGTCACTCTGCACATACTGTTCTCTAGTCCTGTCATTCCATACCTCTATCACATCATTATCATGCATCTGGTAAATTTGTTTCCAAAAATTACACATCTTATTCTTCAAATCCTCCACATTCATCTCATTCCCACTTTCATCATAAACTTTCACAACACCATTCTTTCTCACTCCTCTCAGTACACTAATATTGTGCCACATTTTCTTACCAGAGTCTCTATTGCCTCTTATCTCATCCGTCTTGCTTCTTTCATACTCTCTTATACTCTCTCTCACCATATCTGCAACTTTCCTCTTTTGCTCCCTATACCTTACCCATGCCTCATTCCTTACTGCCCCTTCCTGTAGATTCCTTCTAATTCTGTTCAACTGCTTACGCACACCTACTTCTCTTCTTATCTCCTCATTCATCCACACACTTTCCCATTCATTCACATTTAAATTACCTCTAATCACTCTGGTTCTCTTCAACACTACCTCACACACTTCATTCACAGCCTCATGAAACACACAGTCCTGTTCACCCCCATTCACGCTTGTTATTCTATCTTCCATCCCTTGCAAAAATCTCCCTTTCATATCATCCTTAACTCTATAGTACTCTATATTTTTCTGCATCACCTCTTCACTACCATTCATACCAATTTTAAAGTCAATTCTAATCATACAATGATCAGATAAATCAAATAATTCCTTCCTTTCATCTATATCCATCTTCACAAAATCCTCATACAAAAATCCATTCACCAAAACAAAGTCAATCACACTCTCATGCATACCCTCTTCTCTAGTAATCTCACCTCTACATGCCTCATCCAAATTTAACATAACAAGTCTACATTCATCCATCAAGTTTAATAACTTATCTCCATTCCTATTTAATTCTTGCTGACCTAAAAAACCTATATGTGCATTCATATCTCCCAAAACCATTAACTTCCCTTCATACTCTTCCACAATACCCCTAATACACACAACTATCCTATCATTCCTATCATTATCTCTAACATCCCAATAAGTGAGTATCACTCTCATCTTCTTCTTTCTCATTTCAATATCTACACACAAAACATCTGGATTACCACACTCTACCCTAACAATACTAACTTCATCACTCGATCCTATCATAAGTCCACCACCCTTCTTATCTTGCTCATTCCTCATGCCCACCTCATACTTATAATCCTGGCAGTATCTAAAAGACGGAAAAGAATTAATAATCGGCGTGAGCGTGCACGCTCACGCCACTGTCTAAAAGCCGGAAAAAAGGAATTTGCGTGCACGCCCACGCAACTAAGTTGACTAAAATATGGAAAAGTGGAATTTTATGGAATTTCTTGGCGTGCACGCTCACGCAACTGTCTAAAATGCGGAAAAAAAATTATTGGCGTGCACGCTCACGCAACTGTCTAAAATGCGGAAAAAAAATTATTGGCGTGCACGCTCACGCAACTGTCTAAAACGCGGAAAAATTAAAAAAATGACGTGCACGCTCACGCAAATGTCTAAATTAAAATAATTGGCGTGCACGCTCACGCAACTGTTTAAAATGCGGAAAAAAAATAATTGGCGTGCACGCTCACGCAACTGTCAAAAACGCAGAATTTTTTAAAAAAAATGGCGTGCACGCTCACGCAAATGTCTAAATTAAAATAATTGGCGTGCACGCTCACGCAACTGTCTAAAATGCGGAAAAAAAATTATTGGCGTGCACGCTCACGCAACTGTCTAAAACGCGGAAAAATTAAAAAAATGACGTGCACGCTCACGCAAATGTCTAAATTAAAATAATTGGCGTGCACGCTCACGCAACTGTCAAAAACGCAGAAATTAAAAAAAAAATGGCGTGCACGCTCACGCAAATGTCTAAATCAAAATAATTGGCGTGCATGCTCACGCAACTGTCTAAAATGCGGAAAAAAAATGATTGGCGTGCACGCTCACGCAACTGTCTAAAACGCGGAAAAATTAAAAAAATGACGTGCACGCTCACGCAAATGTCTAAATTAAAATAATTGGCGTGCACGCTCACGCAACTGTTTAAAATGCGGAAAAAAAAATAATTGGCGTGCACGCTCACGCAACTGTCAAAAACGCAGAAATTTTTTTAAAAAATGGCGTGCACGCTCACGCAAATGTCTAAATTAAAATAATTGGCGTGCACGCTCACGCAACTGTCTAAAATGCGGAAAAAAAAGAATTGGCGTGCACGCTCACGCAACTGTCAGAAACGCAGAAAAAAAATAAATAAATGGCGTGCACGCTCACGCAAATGTCTAAATTAAAATAATTGGCGTGCACGCTCACGCAAATGTCTAAAATGCGGAAAAAAAAGAATTGGCGTGCACGCTCACGCAACTGTCAAAAACGCAGAAAAAAATAAAAAAATGGCGTGCACGCTCACGCAAATGTCTAAATTAAAATAATTGGCATGCACGCTCACGCAACTGTCTAAAATGCGGAAAAAAAATAACTGGCGTGCACGCTCACGCAACTGTCAAAAACGCAGAAATTTTTTAAAAAATGGCGTGCACGCTCACGCAAATGTCTAAATTAAAATAATTGGCGTGCACGCTCACGCAACTGTCTAAAATGCGGAAAAAAAAGAACTGGCGTGCACGCTCACGCAACTGTCAAAAACGCAGAAAAAATAAAAAAATGGCGTGCACGCTCACATAAATGTCTAAATTAAAATAATTGGCGTGCACGCTCACGCAACTGTCTAAAATGCGGAAAAAAATAATTGGCGTGCACGCTCACGCAACTGTCAAAAACGCATAAAAAATAAAAAAATAGCGTGCACGCTCACTCAAATGTCTAAATTAAAATAATTGGCGTGCACGCTCACGCAACTGTCTAAAATGCGGAAAAAAAATAATTGGCGTGCACGCTCACGCAACTGTCAAAAACGCAGAAATTTTTTAAAAAATGGCGTGCACGCTCACGCAAATGTCTAAATTAAAATAATTGGCGTGCACGCTCACGCAACTGTTTAAAATGCGGAAAAAAAATAATTGGCGTGCACGCTCACGCAACTGTCAAAAACGCAGAATTTTTTAAAAAAAATGGCGTGCACGCTCACGCAAATGTCTAAATTAAAATAATTGGCGTGCACGCTCACGCAACTGTCTAAAATGCGGAAAAAAAATTATTGGCGTGCACGCTCACGCAACTGTCTAAAACGCGGAAAAATTAAAAAAATGACGTGCACGCTCACGCAAATGTCTAAATTAAAATAATTGGCGTGCACGCTCACGCAACTGTCAAAAACGCAGAAATTAAAAAAAAAATGGCGTGCACGCTCACGCAAATGTCTAAATCAAAATAATTGGCGTGCACGCTCACGCAACTGTCTAAAATGCGGAAAAAAAATGATTGGCGTGCACGCTCACGCAACTGTCTAAAACGCGGAAAAATTAAAAAAATGACGTGCACGCTCACGCAAATGTCTAAATTAAAATAATTGGCGTGCACGCTCACGCAACTGTTTAAAATGCGGAAAAAAAAATAATTGGCGTGCACGCTCACGCAACTGTCAAAAACGCAGAATTTTTTTTAAAAAATGGCGTGCACGCTCACGCAAATGTCTAAATTAAAATAATTGGCGTGCACGCTCACGCAACTGTCTAAAATGCGGAAAAAAAAGAATTGGCGTGCACGCTCACGCAACTGTCAGAAACGCAGAAAAAAAATAAATAAATGGCGTGCACGCTCACGCAAATGTCTAAATTAAAATAATTGGCGTGCACGCTCACGCAAATGTCTAAAATGCGGAAAAAAAAGAATTGGCGTGCACGGTCACGCAACTGTCAAAAACGCAGAAAAAAATAAAAAAATGGCGTGCACGCTCACGCAAATGTCTAAATTAAAATAATTGGCATGCACGCTCACGCAACTGTCAAAAACGCAGAAAAATTTTAAAAATGGCGTGCACGCTCACGCAAATGTCTAAATTAAAATATTTGGCGTGCACGCTCACGCAACCGTCTAAAATGCGGAAAAAAAAGAACTGGCGTGCACGCTCACGCAACTGTCAAAAACGCAGAAAAAATAAAAAAATAGCGTGCACGCTCACTCAAATGTCTAAATTAAAATAATTGGCGTGCACGCTCACGCAACTGTCTAAAATGCGGAAAAAAAATAATTGGCGTGCACGCTCACGCAACTGTCAAAAACGCAGAAATTTTTTAAAAAATGGCGTGCACGCTCACGCAAATGTCTAAATTAAAATAATTGGCGTGCACGCTCACGCAACTGTCTAAAATGCGGAAAAAAAAGAACTGGCGTGCACGCTCACGCAACTGTCAAAAACGCAGAAAAAAAAAAAAAAAGGCGTGCACGCTCACGCAAATGTCTAAATTAAGATAATTGGCGTGCACGCTCACGCAACTGTCAAAAACGCAGAAAAATTTTAAAAATGGCGTGCACGCTCACGCAAATGTCTAAATTAAAATATTTGGCGTGCACGCTCACGCAACCGTCTAAAATGCGGAAAAAAAATAATTGGCGTGCACGCTCACGCAACTGTCAAAAACGCAGAAAATTTTTAGAAAATGGCGTGCACGCTCACGCAAATGTCTAAATTAAAATATTTGGCGTGCACGCTCACGCAACTGTCTAAAATGCAGAAAATTAAATTTTTTGAATCAATTTTTTTGACTCAATTCGATGACTCAAATTTTTTTGACTCAAATTTTTTTTGACTCAAATTTTTTTTTGACTCAAATTTTTTTGACTCAAATTTTTTTGACTCAAATTTTTTTGACTCAAATTTTTTTGACTCAAATTTTTTTGACTCAAATTTTTTTGACTCAAATTTTTTTGACTCAAATTTTTTTGACTCAAATTTTTTGACTCAAATTTCTTGGCTCAATTGTTTTACATATTTTTCTGTCTGAATACATTTTTTTAAACAACTTTTTTTTTAATTAATTCCTTCAAATATATTCTTTGAATATATATATCTTTAATTAATAATATTTTTTCTTTTACTATTGATAACCCATAAATTGTGATGGGAAGTACACTAGTTAGTGAGAATAAAATAGAAATAGAAATTAGCGTGACGACATATTAATTATTAAATTGTATACTATACTTTTGAATGGAATAATGTTTTAGCGTGAAAGAAACGTGCGTTACGCAACTTAGTACAATGATGACAGAAAATATAAATTGGCGTGACGATATCAATTGTATAGTTTGATATCGGATGGAATTATGTGTTGGCGTGATAGAAACGTGCGGCACGCTGCTCAGTGAAAAGATAACAGAAATTATAAATTATCGTGACGATATCAGTTTTATAGTTTGTTATTTGGTGGAATTATGTATTGGCGTGATAGAAACGTGCGGCATGCTACCTAGTGAAAAGATATACATTCGAATATTTATATCACGCTATTGTTTTATTTACACATATTCATTTTTCCGTTTGACTGTTATCATGTAGCGTGACAATATTATGCAATTAGACACTGTTTAGTTTCTTGCTCTTTGTCAACTTTTATTACTTTTGTTCCTTTAATTTTTATGTTAGTTTCCCCTCAAATTCTTTTATAGAAAACTAATTATTATTTTCTTTGTTTAAAGAAAATTCTTCATCCTCTCTCTAAGCTATTCCAATTGATTACGTAAAAGTTTAAGTACCGTTTTTCTCTTGAAACTCAATTTCTATCCGTTTTACAGTAACACATTGTATTTAATAACTATAAAATTATACATGCGCAACCCATAGCGGTAATTTCCGTCATGTTCCACTCTAATCATGGTAAAATAGCATATAATTACAATTATCTAGAAGTAATTTAAAAAAAATCACTTAAAAATTTGGTTATTAAAATTAATTGGCTGGAGATTATTTAATTGAATTGACAGGAATCAGAATTCATTAATTAGTTTGGTAGGTTGGTGAATTTTTATTTTTGCATTACGTACTGTAAAATCTGGCAGCGCCGTTCCCCCGGAACCACACCATTGACCTTGGACCTTGGGTTCATCCCCCCATCATCCCACCCACCCCCCACCCCACACCCAGGTGGGGGGTTTTAGGTGGGGGAACCTCCGTCCATGCCAACGATACATGGGGGGGAGCTTGCGATATTCGTGTGTGTGTGGTGTGCGCTGACTCTCAGCTTTTTCCTTGGGAAAAACTAAGTAAATATATAAACAGTGCAACTAAAGTTAGAAATCTCATCTCCTCCTACAGTTTTGGGTCTAAAGCTTAGCCCTTTTGGAATATGAAAGAGCACTGGGGGCTCCACAGGGCCTCAGTTCTGTTTTTTTTTAAATTTCGGCTTTTGAATTTCGTGAAATTCAATTTTATTTTGTAGAGCTTATAGCTCCTCCCCTGGTTGAAGTAGAGAGTTGTGGATTGTTGTGTCGTGTAGACAATTTTGAGATGTATCCATTTCCAGGTATGAGAAATCTGTGTGTCGACCATAGTCGTAGCTACACGACCTCAAAGACAAAAGTGAGTGATTTTATAGGTGCTGGGGGAACCGCCATAGAAGGAGTTGGGGGAGGAAATGTGGTACGTGCTAACTGTTCTTAAATGTGGAAAATGTGCCCGCATCTTTTTGACCTGATGACTTTCCCTCCTAAACCCAACCATTTTGCCGTGAATGCCATTTCCGTGAGAAAAAATTTCAAAAAAATTTCAGGTCGGAAAAATTTTGGGGCTGAAATGCAAAAATTTAACATTTTCGGAATTGCGTAGCTCAGCTTGGTTTGGGTCTATGAAAATCATACTTGTATGGTCTTGTATGGAATTTTAGGATCTTTCACGTGATGTGGGTCCCGTTTTGATCAGAGGGTTCCAGGGTCCAACTCCGGGTCCACGAACGGAGGTCAACTTCAACCCCCATTTTGAGGGGGGTTAGGGGTCGAATTTCGAAAAAATTTACCATCACAATGAGTGCCATAAGTGTGGCATGGACCATGTCCGTACACCACTTTTTTAGACCAGTTCGACATGTAAAATCGACCAAAAAAAGCTGTAACGCCATTTTTGGCCAAAAAATGAACTTTGAAACGCTTGTTGAAGGAGGTTTCCTGGGTCCTAGGAACTTTTGACCTACACCATTCTCTAGAGAATCTCGGAGTCTTTCTGACGCATTATTTCAATTTCCATTTCGGAGGACCGTGAACTCTCACGAATTTTCAGAAAGATACGTCATTTTTTTTTTCACCAAAAAACACCCCCCCCCCCTGTATCATCGGGGGGTTAACACTTTTTTAATTTTGTGATAGATTTTTGTGTTAGGAAGGCTTGTGTTAGGAAGGCTCGTACGTTTCAAGTATTATCACTAGGGCTGGGACAATATGCTCTAAAAACTATAGATCCCGAAAATATCATAGACGAAACTAAATGAAATGATATCGAATACTATGTACCGCTGGTTTAGAACCATTCAATACTCTTTAGTTCTCTCCGTCTATAACATTTTAGGGATCTATAGTTTTTAGAGCATATTGTCCCAGCCCTAATTATCACCTCTTCCATCCGTGAGCTGCTTGTGTCCCTTTTCGTCACATTCATTGCTAAGAGACTGCATTCAAGAAGTAGGTTCTCTCTATTTTTGCCGAATAATAGTGATTGAATTCATATTTATAACCTTTAAACTCTAATATAATAATTTCGTAAAAAAACATTTAATTGAATCTGTTGAGGCTTTATTAAAATTAAATGTCCTAGTGCTGAACAAAATTACGCTACTGACAATAATAATTTCTAAACTTAACTAGGACTAGCTGTACCATATATTTTTACGACTAGTTATATAAATTTAAGATAGTTTGGTTGAATTAATTAACGATATAACTATAAGAAATTCATCAAAGTTACTATGAAATATTAAATTAAATTTGCGTGCCGCACGTTTCTATCACGCCAACACATAATCCATCCGATATCAAACTATACAATTGATATCGTCTCGCTAATTTATAATTTCGGTTATCTTTTCACTAAGCAGCAGGCTGCACGTTTCTATCACGCCAACACATAATTCCATCCGATATTATACTATACAATTGATATCGTCATGCTAATTTATAATTTTTGTTATCTTTTCACTGAGCTGTGTGCCGCACGTTTCTATCACGCCAACACATAATTCCATCCGATATTATACTATACAATTGATTTCGTCACGCTAATTTATAATTTTTGTTATTTTTCACTAAGCAGTGTGCCGCACATTTCTATCACGCCAACACATAATTCCATCTGATATTATACTATACAATTGATATCGTCATGCTAATTTATAATTTTTGTTATCTTTTCACTGAGCTGTGTGCCGCACGTTTCTATCACGCCAACACAAAATTCCATCCGATATAATACTATACAATTTATATCGTCACACTAATTTATAATTTCTGTTATCTTTTCACTAAGCAGCGTGCCGCACGTTTCTGTCACGCCAACACAAAATTCCATCCGATATTCTACTATACAATTGATATCGTCACGCTAATTTATAATTCCGGTTATTTTTTCACCAAGCAGCGGGCTGCACGTTTCTATCACGCCAACACATAATTCCATCCGATATTATACTATACAATTGATATCGTCATGCTAATTTATAATTTTTGTTATCTTTTCACTGAGCTGTGTGCCGCACGTTTCTATCACGCCAACACATAATTCCATCCGATATTATACTATACAATTGATTTCGTCACGCTAATTTATAATTTTTGTTATTTTTCACTAAGCAGTGTGCCGCACATTTCTATCACGCCAACACATAATTCCATCCGATATTATACTATACAATTGATATCGTCATGCTAATTTATAATTTTTGTTATCTTTTCACTGAGCTGTGTGCCGCACGTTTCTATCACGCCAACACAAAATTCCATCCGATATAATACTATACAATTTATATCGTCACACTAATTTATAATTTCTGTTATCTTTTCACTAAGCAGCGTGCACACAGAGAAATCGAAGCATATTTTAAAGAAAAACTATCTTCTTTAATTTATTTTCTTTGGTTGAAAGTGTTACTAGAGCTTTAGATTAAAGAAAGTAGCTTTCTTTGGATGCATTTTGATGCATATTTCTTTCCTATTAACCTTTTATTTATTTCTCTTAAAGCTTTTTCACTGATGAGTCGAATATTTCTTTGTTACAAATCTGTTCTGTTATTGTCTCAAATCGAAATATTGCTTTGAAATTTTCGCGGGCTTTTCTGAAGTGAGCGTCATATCATTAAGTTCTTTGAAGCGATCAAGGTAGGTTCTCAGTTAGTTGCTCAGTTATGAATCCTTTCGTATATAAATTAGATATTTTCATTTATTTATATAATTATACTGAATTATTAGTTGGCAAAGCATAGTTTTTAGAACTTGGTCAGCATTTTTCCTTTAATTATAAATGTTAATACTGGTAACTAGGTATTCATAGGTTCACAGTGTCCTGCTACCTATTTACTTGAGAAATTTAAATGCTATTTCATAGGTGACTTATTCCTTTCATTACCCTTTAGTAATGAACTAGGCTAACGTAAGTTACAACTTAACTGAAAATCTATATCACTGCGCCTGAAATAAGTTAGGTAGGTAGTTTTATATCCCAGCCCTACCTACTCTTATTGTTTATTTACCTAAACTAAGCTACCTATACCTAATCGCTATTTGTTCTTATTTTAATGTTTACCTTAACTAGTAGTACTATCAATTATTCAATATATTGTATGTAATGACTTAAAGTTTGTTAACTACCTAACTTAGGCTACCTAACTAGAGTTCAGTTAAGATTGTGGCTCCAGTGTTTCAAAGTGCCAGTCTGCAAAATATGGAACATTTTTCAAAGAGTTTCTGAGGTGAACCTAAACAATATCTTAGGGATTTTTTAGAACCATTGAAGAATATCTTTAATTGAATCCTATGTTACCATTAATTTTTGCTGAAGGAATTTTTATATACTCAAAATTTCAGAGAGATAATCAGTGATAATTTTTGAATTTTCATCTGAGAGTAACTATCACAAATTTAAATCACCAAAAGTCATATGGTCACATTATTCAGAGCAGGGTAATATGTTTCTAAACTTAGTGATAATTTAAAAAATCTGAAATTTCATTATTTTAGGTCCCAAGTTACCTATAAAAAAAATTTGAATTAAAAATGGGTGGATATGTGTAGAAAGGAAAAAAAAAACTATTTACTATTGAATCAATATAAATTAAATTACCTATTGCTCCTAAACTTCTACATAATAGCTATTTATAAGGCTATTAATGATTTGATAAGATCTAATTTATATTTGAAAGTTTGAAGATACCTAATTCTTAGGAATTTCTAAGCCAATCTGTTGAAACTGGTAAAGTGTTCACAATAGCAGAGATTACTTTTTTTGTGTTTATATGATTAATATTGGAATCATCGGCTCCCAAAATCAAAAATCAATGATAATAGTTAAATATCACACTGATGCAGAGTAGCTCTCCAGATTTATTTATCCTAACCAAATTATTGGCAATTACTTGGCTAGGATTCTCATACTCTATTAGTTGGGGAAATTGTCACAATTGAGATAGCTATATAACTTATATTTCCTCTTAGTCCTCTGCAGAATATGGGATATTTTAAAAACCTCTTTAACAAATAGTGAAATAATTCATTTGTTTTCAATTTCTTTTAAATTAATTAAGTTGCCTGAGTCCTAAAATTTAATGTTTGATGCAGTAAATGTCTTTAAATTATATGAAATGAAGTTAACTTTGTTTAAACCTTTAATTTTTTATTTTCAGGTGGAACTTCACTGCATTATATCTACAGAAAAAGACTGACCATATTCACACAAGTGGGAGAAAGTGCACTGAACTTTATTCTAAAATCTTGAAAAGGATAAAAGTTTCTAAGAGGACACA
>CANNZV010003422.1:0-63818 GCA_947561585.1 Caprella mutica
GGTTTAGGCTCAAGGGCAGTGGTTTAGGCTCAAATGCAGTGGTTTAGACTCAATGACAGTGGTTTAGGCTCAATGATAGTGGTTTAGGCTCAAATGCAGTGGTTTAGACTCAATGACAGTGGTTTAGGCTCAATGATAGTGGTTTAGGCTCAAATGCAGTGGTTTAGGCTCAATGGCAGTGGTTTAGGCTCAAATGCAGTGGTTTAGGCTCAATGGCAGTGGTTTAGGCTCAATTAGGTTTTAGCTTCAAGTAGGTATTTGCTAGGTACACAGCTGGAAAAAAAAGGAAACAATATAACTGACTGTAAAAATGAACTACTCATAAACTGTAAGACAGTTAAAAATAGAAACTTAAACTAACACAAAACACACCTGGAGGGAGATCACCTCTTTGTGGAACATTCAAACAGCAACTGACAAAAATCAGAACGTTTGAATGCCCGACATCAGTTAATTTAGTATCAAGAGGTACAAAACTAGGAAACAAATAAGTAATTAATATGGAGGTAAAATAATAGGGAATATATACAAATACTGGCAAAAGCATTTGCACTGCTCTATGGGACAAGTTTTAATTATTAATCTCGATTTAGAAACCTAGATAAATAATCATTTATAAACTCCCAAAACAATTAAAGGGTAAGGGTTCACCTATGACACCTTAGACAGTTTTTAAGCAGGTGTTAAGTACAGGTGTTAACAAATGTATTTCCAAGATTCAAGCTTTCTAATAGAAAGATGTCTATTCATCGTCAAATTCAAAAATTGAAGATCCTGGACTGAACAATTGATGATAATTCGAGAAATTCATAAATATTGTGCAATAAACTACAATATTAACGTAAAAACCACTACTGATGACAAAGAAAGAAAATTCATACCTGCACCCTATATTTCGGGTACAAGAGAAAGATTACAGAGACTCTTAGTTATCTAACTAGTTTATATAAATGCAATGTAGTTTTTAAAATAGATTGTAATGACTGTTCAAGAGAATACATCTGAGTAACGGGAAGAAACTTTTCATACAAGAATTGACGAATACATTGAATATGTTAGGATTGTAAAACAAAACAGTCTGGTTTAACGACAATCTCGAGACACGGTGTACCGACAGTTGGGCCCAGGACAATTGGGCCCCGACAATCGAGCCCAAGAAAATTGGGCCCCGCGATACTTGGGACCCGGACAATTGGGCCCAAAACAATTAAGCCCAGAAAAAGATTGGGCAGAAGACAGAATTAAGAAGTGTTACTTTATTATTACAAGGGAAGTGACGATATTATCTTTGAAATATTCTTTATATTCTCTTTAAATATGTTTATTATTTTTTAATTCGATATATTTACTTGATAAGGTATATATTAGCAAGCCCCTTAAATCACATTTGGATGCTAATCTCATGTTTCAATGTAATGAAAATCTTTGAAGAATTTAAATAAGTCGTATCATTTTGAATCATGTCATATGGATCCAATGTGTAGTGTTCATCGTATGACAAAGACAAATAATTAATAAAAAATGGATAAATTTTGAAGGTTATACGTTGCATTGAACAGTTGTTTGAATAGTTATTGGGATAAATATAACTCTTCAATATTGAACACTGAACAGGTTTCAAAAAAATTATATCAAAATTAATTCAATTTGTATGATCCAATAATTTCGGCATTTCTAAATACCTACATTCTTATTTTCTATTTTTTCTTGCTTACATGACTCTCAGAACAGAAAATTATTGTAGTATAAAAGAATAGTAATATATATTCATGAAAAGAATATTTTCTATTAAAAATGTTTATTTTTCATAATGAAAATATTTTTTCATGTATGGAATATTTTAATTTTAATTATGCCCAAGACTATATTTTTTTATATAAAACGCACATAGTCAAAACCCTAGTTATTATAGTGGCAATCGTCTTCAATTGAGCTAATACAGTAAACTCAGAAAAAAATGGCAAATAATATAATTGTCTTTGGGCTCAATTGTCTTTGGGCCCAATAGTCTGGGGCCAAATTGTCGTGGGGCCCAATTGTCGGGGTCCAATTATCTTGGGCCCAATTGTCGTCAGGCCCAATTGTCGGGCCACGTCGAGACACGACTTCAATTTCACTAAGACGAATATTAATAATAGTATTCCTAGGAACAGGAGAACACTTATAAACAGGAGAACTCATAGAAACAAGAGAACACATAGGAACAAGATAACACATAGGTATAAGAAAATACATAGGAACAAGATTAAGAACAAGAGAATTCTTATGAACAAGATCAACATGACTTTTAGAACCAATGTAGGAAAAATTGAAAATAATATAATTTTTCAACATAAGGATATTCAAAAGAAAATTTTATAAAGGAAAAGAAGGAAAGTAAATTGAAATTAGAAAAAAATTTAACTATTGAGATAAGCAGCTAGATGGTTTAATCGTATCTATTAAAGCTGTATGAGGTTTTCGGATGGAGTATATCGAGCTTCAAAAGAAAACCCATTTTCAAACTAGTATATTTTACAAACTATCAAACATAGAAATTTTCTAAAAACACAGTTGTTTTCGTTTACTTTTTCTACATCTATCTTGATAATCTGCTGAGAGTTAGGACAAATATTAAACATCCTGTAGCGATTTAAATAAAGGTAAATAAAAAGGGCTTGCTCGAGGACGAAATATGCGAAATAAAGTCATTAGAGGTATAATTCATTTAATATGGATGTGAAAACCATAAATTCTTCTACTCTTTGTAACAAATAAGAGAAATTAAAAAATGAATTACCATTTGAAAGTTTGTTATTGAGATAAAATTGATAAAATCAGTTCGCCGTTAATTTTTATCTCCTATTCGAAACCCTCAAAATGCAGTTTTCAAAAGAACAGAGTTTTTGTTGTGACAATTTGTTTAAACACTGTAAGCTTTGAACAGGTTCATCCTCATTTTGATCAACGCTTTCTGGAAATATTTCCATCAACTATAAAACCATATTGACAAATGTTGATAAGTTCAAAACTGATGAAACCACTTTAAAAATTTGAACAAAAAGTGATCATGTCGCAGGAGAAAAGAATTAACACATGAAAACATTGATCTTTTTTCATGAACAGGTTATTGAGAATACAAAAATATCAATCAGAAAGTGAGGATTAGATATCATTCAAGACTCATTTCACTAAATTGTTAAACATGATTTTAGATATCATACTTTTAAGAAGCATGTTAGGCTCGAACTCTTAGAACTGATTTACCGCACCGTCTAAATTTTGCAAAATGGTTTTTTCAAAGAAATGCACATTTTGTAGAAGATATCGTGATTGGTGATGAAGATGTATTTCAATGAATGAGAGAGTCAATACCAAAATTGTTAATTGAATGAAAAATAGTAAGATTTAAATTTTACTTCTACCATATGGAAATGAATTATTCATATAATGAACTTTTTTGAGTTTTTTGTCCTCGCGCAAGCCCTTTTTTTTACCTTTTTTGTAATTCGCTGCAGAATGTTTAATTTTTATCATAACTCTTAACAGATTACCATGATTGACTCAGAAAAAGTAAAAGAATAAAACTGTGTTTATAGAAAATTTCTAGGTTTGATAGTTTACAAAATGTACTAGTTTGAAAATGGGTTTCCTTTTTTTTTGCGCCACCCTGTATAAATTTCACTCCATGAGTTCAAAAGTTATATCGATAGTTTCAATCGCATACCTCATATATTTTGTAATTGATATAGAGAAAGTAAGTTCATTTCTAAAGAAATTCATTGTTCAGTCGAGGTTTTTTTTCACCTTTTGTTCCTGGTGATGAATAGGAATCTTTCTATTCGAAAGCTTTAATCATAAAAATACCTTCAACGTTGAGAGTTTTATGACTCTTTAATAATATGGAAATTCCATTCGGTTTGAATCTTTTCAGTCAAACGAATAAATGATATCAAATTTCTTGATTTTTACATAAAATGATGAGTGACAATAGCCGCATTGGTTAAAACAATAAATATATTCTTGGAATAGTCTTCTAATTTTTATTAAATTTTAAATAAGCATTTAATTCATATCAAGTTTTTAATTTTACATTTTAAAATATACTATGAAACTAATAGATTGGAGGAAAATGAGAATCATTTTAACGTTAGAGGGTTTCTTTGATACAGTGGGTTTTGGTGAATAAGGGAATATTGAGTTAGCTCTTCACTAAAATAGAAGAATGTATAATATTATAAAGAAATAAAGTGCGAACTGAACTAAATTAACATTGAAAAAAAATTGTGCATAGGAAAGACAATAATCATTGAAAATAATAATCATTGATAATATTTTAGAACACAATTCAATTTACGATGCTTTTATTTCATGCATGAAAGAAATGAACAAAAGAAGACAGTCTTCCAAATTTAGCTAGAGAACGTAAATGAAATTCTACCGATTTTTCATACTATAATACTTTGCCCAGCAATGATAAAGTCTAGTGAAACAGCTACCGGTATTACATTTACTTTAACATATCCTATCTATATAGTAACAATAAAGAATAGGAAAATACTACCAGTATTACATTAACTTTATCATATCCAATATACATAGTAATAATAAAGAATAGGAAAATACTACTGGTATTACATTAACTTTATCATATCCAATATACATAGTAATAATAAAGAATAGGAAAATACTACTGGTATTACATTTACTTTATCAAATCCAATACATCAGAGAAAAAAAACAAAAAGTACAAAAGAACAATACAAATTAGAGGGAAATTTTACCTATATTACATATACTTTATAATATACAATACATTGACTTTAGTTTATAGGGAAAGTACTACCAGGAGTACATTTACTTTATTATCGCCAATACATTAACAATGAAGTCTTGGAAAATAGATCCAATATTACATTTACTTCATCATATACAATATATAGCAAGACCCTCGTTGTAGACCAGAGTTATATTCCATGCTAGTTTGGTCTAGTAATAAACTCACTTCAAGAAGTTTCGTGCTAGACCGACTCCATTTTCTCTAAAATTGAAACGGTGTCTTTAAAATTTCGCTAGCTTTATTTAATTATCGAGAATTTAAAGGTGATTAATATAACAATTTTGATAGAATTGTGATATTAAACGATATATATTTTTTTTTTTTTTTTTTTTGTTTTGTTTAAAAAGACAATATTTTTCCATTAAAAAACGATATATGAATTTATTTTTGTTTCAATTATAATAAATATAATATTTTTTTAATTCAATCATCAATTTAGAAAATAAGAATAGTCTTCATTTAATCTAGTTTTCTGTAATTATTATTCATAAAGAACTGAAAACTATTTTACTTCATAATAACTGACAGGTGACAGTAATAATACTTTGTCTGGTAAGAGATTTTATCCATTAAAATTTCGAACACATCTTGATCTAACAGGAGGTTTGTCTACTAGGTCGGTTGACAGAAGTTTCGTCGACAAATTATCTTAAAGGGGATATTTAACTCACTCTAATTTAACACTATAATATTATGTACTTTAAACAAAATAAAGTATCGAACGATCAAATTACTAAGAAAGAATAATGGTGAGGAGGAAATCTATTAAATATATTTCAATCGTTTTTCTACTTTAATACTAAACCAGAACTTCTCAATAATACAGAATTATTTTGAAGTCATTTAAATAATTGTATATGCAAGCCAAAACTTGACAAATATATCGTACCAAATAATCAAAGGTGGGCAGCGCTACTTTGAAAAGCAGTTGCGCTACCGCTGCCGCTACATGCATAATAATTTAGCGGCGCGCTGCCGCTACCGCTACACTTTCAGAAAAGCAGCGGCACTGTCGCTTCCATTACAGCAGAATGTTGCGGCGGCGCTACAGCGCTACTTTCTAAAAAATTATCATATATGCTGTAAAATTGAATTTATTATTTTTACGGTCACGTACAGTGTAGAAATTTTTTGTTAATCCCCTGAAAAAATGTTACATGCAAGGATAGGAATAAATTCCAAATAACTACGAGATATAACTCTCCTTGTTCAAGAGAGAATTCAAGAGGAAACCATTGTAAACTAGAGATGCCGTTTTTAAGAGAGTCTGTATTGAAAAACCAACCCACAGTAGAATACTGAAAGTAATTGCCGCTTATGTTTCACCTGTTAATTACCAGGCTTCTTTCGAAGGATACACACAAGGTTACTATGGGCAGAGAAGTATCTTAAGACTGATTACCAAACACTACTCTAATAAGACAAAATGCTTGAAAGCTCTCGACGGCCCTAACTGATGGATTAAAGCTTGGCTCTCTCATACCTCACAACATCGCCAACGAATTTGACGTCAACATGGAAGTAGAGGTGTGATAATTTGGGCTGAGACCATTGGAAATGAACTGGTCAGATCTTCCAAGATTCCAAAAGTACTAAAAATAAATTCTGCTAATTATATTAACTTTTTGAATTGTGGATTCTTTCATTGGCTGAAAAGGAAACCTGCTGCGTTAAAAAAAATAAGTTATTTTCATACATAAAAAAAGAATAAGAAGAAGAATCTTAGGAAAAAAAATTCTTATTTAATCAGATAAATACAGATGTGACTCATATACTTCAGTCACCTTTACTCAACCGGAGAGTTTGAAGGCTATCAAGTAGAATATTGCAAGTGAATAGAGTGCAAGACGAAATGAAAATCAAAATTTCATATAAGTTAATTTCCATGAAAATGCTCATTTAACTGAATAATAGCACAATATTAATCTGGAAATTACTTGTGTGATGTCAACCGTTTTAATCGATGTCACGTCCATTTAATATTTTCGGATGTTCCAATATTGTACTTAGCATATACTACTTTACTATTTATTTACTATTGGTGTGGCCAAGTAAACAGATAGAATATGTCAATAAACATTGTACCTTCTACGTTTATCACATGGGTCATTTTGAACCACTTTTGAAAACAACCATCAAGATATAGGGTAAATAACGAATTATCGGTCAGTTTCAGATCTTCGGTCATATAAGAAAAATCGGTGAGAGGAATTTTGCACGGCGGAATATTGCTCGGCGGAATTTTCCCCGTGGATTATATATTTCTAGATTTAAATCGATAAATTGTAAATTATAAGTATAAAATGTGAGATGCAACTTACATAAATATAAAACGATTTAATTTAACTCTAACATATTGTACTTTAACAAGTTTTACTTAACCAATGTAAAATAGCCACGAAATTAAAAAATAAAATGAATTTGATTCTACTTAAAATAACTACAGAAAATATCTTTTAAATTTGACTGTTATATATTTTGACAGTAGTTTCATTTGAAATAATACTGTGTGGTTTGCTATTTTAAAATACTATAATTTAGTTATCTTAACTGTTGTTTGCAATTCACGTACGACTTTCTTCACCTGTACAGTACTTCGTGACGAGATATGACTATATGTTCATTGATTTCATTAACAGTTTCATAGTTTTCAATCTTACATTGAGTATTAATAGGATTTTTTTAAATAATGATATCTTTACCACGTGAACTTAATATTATCCACACCATTGTGAAAGGTATAAGACAATAGCTGTAATAGAGCAACCTTCAGAAACCAACTGATTACAATGAATGAATCTTCATCCTACTTTTTCAAGTCGTTAAATACCATTCGTAATAGCTGTTAAATAGTAACGATTATATAATTTGCTTCTTAAATTATCGAAAATATAGATTTATTGTTAGTTAGGTTAACCCTACTTTTTTCAATTACGGTGATAAGTGAATTCTAAAAGAATGTTAGAATATATGTATAACAGTTAAATTAAAAGATATTGTGTAATGATTATAAGTAAATTCAAAATTAATTTAATTTTAATTTTCATGGCTATTTAATATTAGTTAAATAAAACTTGTTATAGTACAATATGTTAAAGTTAAATTAAAACGTTTTACATTTATGTAAGTTGCATCTCACATTTTATACTTATAATTTACTATTTTTTTAATTTAGAAATATATAATCCACTGGGAAAAATCCGCCGGGCTAAAAATCCACCTAGCAAAATTCCACACTGGCTAAAACTCCCCCGGGCAATTGGATACCAATTGAATTAAAAATAAAATAAAATTATAAAATCGTTTTTTTTTCTTATATGACCGAAGATGTAGAACTGACTGATAATTCGTAATTTACCCTATTTAAATCAAAGAAACCTCAAAGGATACATACACCCAACAGCAGAGTTATATTTAACGTGTAAAATTACGTGTAAATAACGTGTAATGTCAATATAACGTGAAGAACTGGATTGCTATACCCCCTAGTTCACACTCACACGCACGTACACATACACAATGCAGGCCAAGGGTAACATGCCTCACAACAAACGAGTCAAAACCCACTCGGAAACTTATGCTGCAACTTTGAAGATCACGCAAAAGAGTCATGATTACATCTCAAATTAAAACTCATTGGTGAGGCAGAAGTATGGTAAATAAATAATAAAATTTGCACTCATTTATGAGGCCACAGTATGGTAAATAAATAATAAAATTCGCACTCATTCATGAGGATTCATGAGGCCACAGTATGGTAAATATAAAATGAAATTTGCACACATTTATGAGTCCACAGTATGGTAAATAAAAAATTAAATTCGCTCTCATTTATGAGGCCACAGTATGGTAAATAAATAATAAAATTCGCACTCATTTATGAGGACTCATGAGACCACAGTATGGTAAATATAAAATGAAATTTGCACACATTTATGAGTCCACAGTATGGTAAATAAAAAATTAAATTCGCACTCATTTATGAGGCCACAGTATGGTAAATAAATAATAAAATTCGCACTCATCTATGAGGCGACAGTATGGTAAATATAAAATAAAATTCGCACTCATTCATGAGTAATCATGAGGCCACAGTATGGTAATTAAATAATAAAGTTCGCACTCATTTATGAGGCCACAATATGGTAAATAATTAATAAAATTCGCACTCGTTCATGCGGCCACAGTATGGTAAATAAATAATAAAATTCCCACTCATTAATGAGGCCACAGTATGGTAAATAAATGATAAAATTCCCACTCATTTATGAGGCCACAGTATGGTAAATAAATAATAAAATTCGCACTCATTTATGAGGCGACAGTATGGTAAATATAAAATAAAATTCGCACTCATTCATGAGTAATCATGAGGCCACAGTATGGAAATTAAATAATAAAATTTGCACTCATTTATGAGGCCACAGTATGGTAAATAAATGATAAAATTTGCATTCATCTATGAGGCCACAGTATGGTAAATAAATAATAAAATTTGCATTCATCTATTTCTATAGGGACTCGTGAGGCCACAGTATGGTAAAGAAATAATTAAATTCCATAGTGTGGCTTCAAGAATCCTCATGAATGAGTACGAATTTTATTATTTATTCACCATTTAACATACCAAACCTCATGAATCCTAATAAATTAGTCTGAATTAGATTTTTATTTTAACATACTGTGGCCTCATGAATGAGTACGAATTTAATTATTCATTTACCATACTTAGGCCTTATGAATCCTCATGAATGAGTGCGAATTTTATTATTCATTTTAATTATTCTTTTACCATACTGTGGGATCATGAATGAGTACGAATTATGTGGCCTCATTGATCCTCATGAATGAGTATGAATTCAATTATTCATTTACCATACTGTGGGCTCTTGAATTAGCCGAATTTTCTTCTTATATGACCGAAATTGTAGTACGGACAGAATTGGGCTGCGCTACATTGAAAGCAGCGATGCTACCGCTGCCGCTAAACAGAGAAAAAGTTTACTCATATCTAATGGGTCATCAATTTATGCTTTGAATCAATTTATTACGTGAGTTAGTTGGACTACATTCATGTTTTCACGTGTGTTAAAACAACTATGATGCGGTGTATCATCAAACATTAGTTAATTCAATTCATTTTATGGATTGAATCAACTTACTATGAGAGTTAAAAGTTACTTTTATGAGAATTTTAAAGTATGTTGAAACAACTATGACAGAGTGTATTGTAGGAACTCACAACGACTGTTAATCCGATGTATATGGTGTATAAATTAACTTACTATGCGAGTTGGCGCTACTTTTTTTAGGCTTAGGAGTGAGTCAAAACGACTGTTTTGTTTTAGCCCACGTCAATTTAACTTCTTTTATAGTACCTGCAACTCACCACGTAGGTAGGCACAAAAATAACCCATTCATATGAGTCAAAACATATCAAATTTGATTTGATTTGATTCAACTAATCCTTTCTCTGTGTGTACATGCATAACAATGTAGAAAGGCAGTTGCTGCTTCCGCTACAGCAGAATGTAGCGGTAGCGCTACTTTCCAAAATTGATCATATAAGCTGTAAATTTGCATTTATTATTTTCACGGCCACGTACAGTGTAGAAATTAGTCGTTGATCCCCTGAAAAATAACACGCAAGGATAGGGGCAAATAAAAAATAGCTACGAGACATAACTGTCATTCATCAAGAGAGAACCCAAGAGGAAACTAGCGGAAACTAGTGATGCAGTTTTTAAAAGAATCTGTGTGGAAAAACTACTCACTGTAGAATACTGAAACTTATTGCCTCTTATGTTTCACCTGTTACCAGGCCTCTTTCGAAGGATACACACAAGGTTACTATATGCGGAGAAGTATCGTAGGACCGATTAAGAAGTATTTTAAGACCGATTACCAAACAGTACTCTACAAAGACAAAATGCGTGAAAACTCTCGCCGGCCCTGACTGATGGGCTAAGTTAAGCTTGGCTCCCTCATGCCACACCACATCGCCAACGAATTTGACGTCAACATGGAAGTGGAGGTGTGATAATTTGGGGTGGAACCATTGAAAATGAACTGGTCGGATTTTCCAGGATTCCAGAATGAGTGAAAATATATTCTGCTAATTATATTAACTTTTTGAATTATGAATTTTTCTATTGGCTTAAAAGGAAACCTGCTGCGATAAAAAGGTTATTTTCATAAATAACAACGCTCCTTCTCACTTTACTAAGGGAACTGTGAATTTTCTAAGAGTAATAAATTCGTCAATGACAAGTTGATGGTATGGCTCAGTCTCTCTGTCAATCCCTACCAGGAGCGAGCACCGATTTTTTGGTGAGGGGGTTCTTAGTACTCAGTGAAAGACAGTCTCGATGCTGACCATGTATTGTACTTCGTAACAGAAGTTGGACCAGCCTGAAAAGTGATTTACAAAAACTGCTCACAAAATTGCTACTGAAAAATACAGATCCAAAATATAAAGTTAATATTTAAATAGCAGCAAATATTAAATTGAACAAAGATTCAGCTAACTAAGTAGGGCAAGGTAGCTAAATTAGGCAGCATCGAAAAACAATTTAACAAGAAAGAGTTTCAACAAATCAGTTAGCCATTTAATTTATGTATTCTAGAGAATTAAATAATTAATTTATAAGTTCTGAATATAACAACACACAATACAATATATAAATAAATAACATGAAAATAAACATTACCAAATTACGTTTTAATGGTTCAGAACTTTAGGGTATAGCTTCGGAGAGTGACTATTAGCTTAACCTTGTCTGCTTGGTAAGATTTCAATACTGGCTAGGGTGCCGAAAGCTAAAGATTTCGACTACCTAACTACCCTATATAGGGAAGTTTTAACTTGCTTCTATTTTATTAGTAAGAATGTATAATAAGCAACTAGTTAAAAATGAATGCAATAATAAGTTAAAGAGAATAAATATACAAACTACTTTCTATAGGCCTAAAATAAACAATTTAAAACAGATTAATTAGTTCCTATATAAATCTTACCCTAAACAGGTCTGGATGAATTTAAAACATAAATTTTAACAACTGAAATTGAACGTAACAACTATTTTAATATATCAATTATTAAATTGATAGAAAAAATACTTTAAAACTTTAACAAAATCAAGTTCGTTTATTCAATAATTTCATATTTTGTTTTTAATTTTCATATTTCTATCAGACTCTCTCTAGATTCAAACCCAATTGAAGAACCTCAGTCCATCCTTAAGCAGAATGTATATCTGCGAAAACGTCAGTTCTCGTCGAAAGATGAGCTCAGGAAGGATACTGAAGACTCTTGTAAGACGAAAACGTCTGATACAATTTAGAAATTGACAGATTTGATGGATGCGTCTTTAAAATATGGTGGAAGAGAGGGGAAATCAAACCGGATATTTACTTTCAAAACTACACATGAGCGCTATTGCTAAAAAAATTACAATAGATATAGTATTATTTGAAACGATTATTTACGAATTTTTAGTGTTATGCTTGGTACACTGAAGATGAGTAACTTTTAATAAAATGATTGTAGCATCCGAAACAATATTTGAATTACTTTCAATCTTTTAAAAGTTACTTGCAATGTAAATGCACATTTCCTGGAAATTTCAAGAAAAACCAGTGAGTTAAACCCATTTTATTACAATAAACACATCTGCATAAATGCGTAAGACGATGTGTAAGTTGGTCGCTGCCGCTACTGTTACATTAGCACAGAAGTAGCGGCGTTGTCGCTGCCGCTACACAAAAAAGCGCCACTAGTAGCGCGCACTACAAGTAGCGGCGCTTTGCCCACCCCTGCAAATAATGGAATCATTGAAAACTAGAGGACTAAATCCACACACAAAGAATATTCTTAAATGTAATTCTTTGTCTATACAGGGTGTCCCAAAAAACCGAAACCCAAATTTCAATGGCTGTAATTCAAAAACTATTAAACTTACAAAAAATTTGAATATCACATTTTGTTTATCAACAGATGAATATATCCAACCGTTTTCATTATGCAGTATTTTTAGTGACCGTTATCAAAACCTGTTTGCGCACTTTTGGTTTAACTTCGAATTTTAGTATATTAAAACCATGTTTTTAATAACTTTCAACAGTTTATTAAAATAGTTTATTAAAACACCGTTATTATAACAATAAAAAACATTCATTAAAATGCAACCGAAAAAAAAATTCAACTGTTCCTCCTATTAATAGTTTCTGGCGATCTGGTGAGCCATTCAATACGATGATCCTTACAGCAACAGTTCGGAACCCGTGCTGAAGCAACCAGGTTCGATTGATTCTGTTTCCATGTATTTTTCGAAGTCTTGGAACGATTCTATCATTTATTAGATCAAGGTATCTATATCCATTTAAATTATTTTTGTAAAAATAAGGACAGACGATACGGCCAAGTCGGCCATTGGTACCTAGTCCAATCCACACTTAGACTTTCACGATATTCTTACGTCAAAGTTGAAAGTAGGAGGTTGATTCTTCGGTGAATATGTGCGAACTTTATAATTTATTTTGAAATTCAAATGAAAAGTGGTCTCATCACCAATCACATTATCGTCCACAAACCGGACATTTCTTTGATAAAACCTATGATCAAAATTCAGCCGCCGAGGAAGATCGGTATTTAGGGGTTTGTTTCGCTCTTACATCTTGTAAGTATGTCACTTCGAATTTAAGGTTACAAATCTGTTGAATGTAGATTTAGTAAGATGTAATCCACTTTTTATTGCAGTGATTTGCCAATTTTCTGTAAGTGCTTCTTGAACAATTCGAACTGTGAAATAAGTGTTTTACATAAAGTGCGCAAGCAGGTTTTTGGTATCGGTCACTAAAAATATAGCTAAAAGAAAACCATTGAATCGATTCATCAAATATTTTGTACAGAGATAGAAAAATGTTGAGAAACAAAATTTATATTTTCCAATTTTTTGTAAGTCAAATAGTTTTTGAATTACAGCCATTGAAATTTGGGTATCGGATTTTTTGGGACACCCTGTAAGTAGCCTCGTGTCACAATTGCCTTTTAGTATCAATTGCCATGTTGGCTTGGGTGAAAGTGTCTTTTCGAGTACTTTGAGAATATTGATAACAATACATTAGTTCCAAAATATTATGTAATAAATTATATAATCTAAAATAAGAAAAAATATTTGCCATTCAATCTAGGATTACCACTGAATTATTACCAAACACTCGCTGTAGTCAAACAGTGGTCATTTACCAATTCAAAATGACTTCTCAATGACAAATCCGATGATATAAATCTTATTATTATGAATCGTAAATTACTAAGAGAAAAAGTTTAATATGTATTACAAACGTAACTCGACCCAAAAAGTTTAAATTAATTTAAAGTTGGAAGCAATTTAGGCTGGAAGCAATTTTTTTGTATCTTTTTCATATACAGTCCGATTAATCTGAAACATTGGAGTGATATGTATAAAGTAATTCTAAGACATTTATGCTTAAACACATTTTATAAAATTGTTGATATTTTTTTTTGTTATATTTTTTGAGGGAAAATGATCGACTTTTAAAAAATCTAAAATTTTGGTGAGTTTTCGATCAATTGTTTTGGTTTATGGCTGAAAACATTGGTAATACAACGCCACATAATTGTAAGATCCCTAATATTTGAATTTCATAAGTTTTTAGATTTTAGAATAAATAAAATTTTATAACAATAAATAATTTAAAAAGAACAAATCGAAAAACTTCATTAACAATATTTTTGAGATCAAAAATATAACAAATCAGATCCCACTTTTTTTCTTTTCATTCTCCTCTTCAATTCGCTATTTGGATGGATGAAATCGGTCTGAAAAGAAAAAAGATTTCAAAATTTTAAGATGCTACTCTACTTTTCGCAAAAAAAAGATACTTACAAATAGTCAACAAACTAAAGAGAGCAATGCTTCCGCGCTTCTTGGTACAGTCATACTATTTCTAATACGTTTTTCGACATTCTCTTTCGACCTTCTTCTGGAGAAAAAAAAGTCGATTCATATAAGACAATAAAAGAAAAAAGTGTTATTTAACGGTGCCGAACCAAAATGGTTCCCTTAAAATGATTAGTTATTATTGAGTAGTTCTAGTTTATTATTAAAATAGAAAAACGATTGAAATTGATTTAATAGTTTTCCTATTTTGTAATTTGATCGTTTGGTTTGATACATTATTCTGTAAAAGTATACGTTTTGTAACATTAGAGTGTGTTAATATCCCTTTACGAAATTGGTTGACGAAACGGTTGGTCGACGAAATGTCTGTCGACAAAATGTCTGTCGACGAAATTTCTGTCGACGAAATGTCTGTCGATGAAACATCTGCACACCGTAATAGTTGTTTTTCTTCTGTACATCATGTACCATATTATGAGGTCAGTTATATCGTGAATTAATATTAAAATGGAGGTAATTGAAGTAAATGAAAAGTGCTGAAGGCATCTGCAAACCACAATTATTGTCACATAATGGCTACTGTAAAACATCACAAGGCTACTCAGGAAGATTTTCTGCTTTTTTGGCAACCTTTTTTTTGTACTGTAAAGCTGCGCGTTGAATATTTTTGGTTATATCGAGGAATGTGACATTGTGCATATTGCATATATGCTGTAAATAGGAATAACATAAAATATGCACGTGTGTGCATCTATGCTAACCTATAAATATGCACGACTTGGTCAATTTTGAATATGGAACTGTCTAATTAATACAGCGGTTCCCAATACTGTTTTCTTCTGGAACGATTTAAACTATGAGCCTTTGAGATAAAATTTGGTTTTAGCACGTAAACTTAATTAAGTAGATTTTATCTGACAGATTTTTCAAATGTTAAAAACTTTGTTGGTGGAATATTCAAACAGAAAATGTATGAGTAATTGCTCGAAAGTAGTAGAAGAGGAAGAGTCAACAAGATAGTGAGATTAGGTAGAGTAGAGAAAATATAAAATAAACAAGTGGCACGTGTTACAGAGGTCGTGCTAAATTTAATTTATTAAGTAAAAACTGTTTTCAAATATTCAAAACCTATTAACTCAACCATTAGCTGATTTTTTTTCGAATAATTATAATGAAACAAGCTGTTACTTGCCAGTAAGTTGACCCTAAATGATGACTCGACCTAGGATAAAATTTATATCTCTTATAGTTCATGAGCTAACACTAGAGCTATCTATTAAATGCAAAAATTACCCTTTGTAGTAACATGAATACCCTCATTGTAGTGACTCTCCCCTTGCATTCACGAAATCTTTTGAGGAACATTTAATGAGTTGCTGGCCGAGTTAATTAACAAGTGCTTTCACCCTTTGAATTCGTGATGATATTTTCCCCCTCAATTTTCATTATCTTCTGATTTTTGAAGAGTCACACACAGCCTGTCAAAAATGACAGGATTTTGAGAGAAATCTTTCATATCGTATAATGATCTAATGAATTTGATTTGAAATGTTATTACTGTTAAGTTGTTAACCAAAATATCATAAAGTATTAAATTTCCTAGGTTAACAGGCTGGTTTAAAATATTCATGCCTTTGCAGACTCTTGTAGTTTGTCACATAGATCTCCGCAGTTACGACGGAGAGAAATTAGCCCTCAAATAGGTCAGTTTGGCACCCACGCTGCATTCTTGCTTTTCTCTTACTGCCGTGGTGACTACTTCGATCGGCTTAACCGCTGCCTCGAACCTGCTCCTATTCACAAATTGGTAGCGTTGTGGCTTTCATATCAACGCCAAGACATTTTTAATTCCTTAGCTATATAAATTCTTGAACCATGACAAATTATATTGCAATCAAAATACATATGATTATAACTTATATATTTATATTCTCTGACCGTTACATTGAGATTTTGGCAATCCAACTTAATAGGAATTTGCTAAAATGCATGTTGGCATACGAAATAAATATAAAAATATCGCTTTAATCGAATGGAATATGATATAAAGAAGGTCACCAAAAACAACTGGGTTAATATTGTATCGTAATTTAAAGTACTTTTTGAGATATGACGAAAAATAATAAATATATGTCAACAATAAAAGGATATCTTTTCCCTGATGAAACTGCAGGAGATTAATAAATATGAAATTTATTTATTGTTATCAATGAATAAATGTTAATGACATGTGATATTAAATTTTCTTAATTGAATAATAACGAAGTTTGCAGTAACTTAATTAATTAATTAAAATGAATAGAATACTATCTATATATAGGTATACTTTATTTGTTTATTTTATAAGTGAGCTACTGAAGCGAACTATTTTCACTTTTCATGATTTGATTATTTGAGTAATGCACAATCTTCGTAATTAATGATCATAAAAATAGCTTATTTTATACAGAACTGGGAAGCGCTACTATAAAAAGCAGCAACGCTGCCGCTGCATCTAAATGCTAAACATTATCACAAAACAACGGCGCTGTCGCTGCCGCTACTTCACAATATAGCTACAGCGCTACTTTGAACTGATTAATTTTCATTGGCTTAAAAGGAAACCTGCTACGTTCAGGTTATTTTCATGCATGAAAACGCACCTTCTCACTCTGTTCAGGCAACTGTGAATTTCCTGAGAAGTCATTAGTTCATTGATGTTGAACTAGTGGTATGACACAGTCTCTCTCCAGATTTAAACTCAATTGGAAAACTTCGGTCTATCCTGAAGCAGAATATGTATGTGGGAAGACGTCAATTCTCGTCGAAAGAAGAGGTTTGGAAGGAAACTGAAGACTTGTAAGAAAATAGCATCTGACTCAATTCAAAAGTATAGTTTGTTTTTGAAAGTGGTTGAAAATAAGGAAAATAAAACTATAGTAACTTGAAATTAGCAATTCTTGATATGATTCGTCATCTTTTGTTAAAATAATATTTTACTGAAAACTACCTATGAACGCTATTGTTAAAATTAATTTTCAGTAGAATGTTTAAACCATTTGCCATGAATTTTTACGTGGTCGGTAAATTCCACCGCGGAAAGTTCCACCAGGAAGATTCCAACGCTGAAGATTCCACCATTTTGAAAAAAAATATACAATTTATCAGTATAAATGAACAGTTTATTTTAAAATGTATTTCTAAGTCTAGGTAATTGATAATTTTAAATGAATAAATCTTCCTTTTAAATATAAAACAATTAACAATCCATAATAGGGCATTAAATAATTAACTGGTTAATAATTCCAGACTGTGACGCTGGTATTGGAACACCAACCTGTGGCAACTCTGATAAATTTAGCTTTTGAATCTATCAACAGAAACACTAAAGTTCAGATTTTAATATTTGATAAAAAAATAAAAAAAATTATGTTTCATTATTGAAAAGTTTAATATTAAGCAGCAATACGACCAGCATGTTTTTAGTGTCTATTTCTATAGAGTCAATATTGTGAACCGCATTTATATTAAGATGTTGCATATCAAAAGAAACTCGGTGCGTATTATGATTTATATATCTTATGTGAGTTTTGAATTTATGATTTTTATTTGTGTGTCTGTGGTTTCAGGTCGAAGCTTGTTAATGTACCGCAATTAATTTACCTGCTTAAGGTACGTTTTGCATGCAGCGGTTGTTGCGATAATCACCCAGCAATAGGAATACATTGAAATAGTATTCAGCTAAAATCGCTCGTTACAAAACAGCCCCATAGGAATAGCATTGAACTAGTGCTCAGTGATAATCGCCTGGCGATGATCCTTGAGCGATCGATGATCGTAACAATCGCTACATGCAAAACGTACATTTAACTCTATTTTCAAAATTTAGTTGATACACATCATATTTAAACTTTATTTTGTAATTGTTTCAATAGAGATTATTATATAGTTACAGAAAGTTTCAGCTTTGAAATTTTTCTTTTTATATTAAAATATATCGATACTAATTAAACATTTTATTTCAAACAAAATATTATCCTTGATTTCAGTTTCAACAAAAATATGTTTAAAGGAGAACCAAACGGAATCTGAATTGTTGGTCACTGGGGCAGTAGAACTTTATTGTTGAATTTCCACGATTTAAATTTTATAAAAAATTTAATTGATACAAACTTAAAAGATTGTTTGATCTGTCTAACATTTCGTATCTTCGCCTTAGCTCATCTCGTAGTTCTTGACTAAAAAAAACATATTCTTATAATTTCTTGAAATTCTAACTAATGAAATGTTGTTCGGTTACCACAAAAAACATTTTACTTCTGTAAATGAAATCCAATATTTGCGGTGGAATCTTCCGTGGTGGAATTTTCCGGCGGTGGAATATTCCGTGGTGGAACTTACCAGCGCTGGAACTTACCTGGTGGAACTTTCCGTGGTGGAATTTTCCGCGTGGGAATTTACCTAGAACCGAATTTTTAGTGTGAGGGGGTAAGTTTTAGCAAAAAAAAAAGTTGTAATATCCGAAAAATAAATTCAATTTAAAAGAAAAGTTACTCTAACTGCAAATGAAAATTTCCTGAAATTGTCAAGACAAATTACTAAAATAAACCCATTTTATCGCAAAAAAACGCATCTACATATAGAAACGTGGATCGCATAAAGGTACGTTTTGCACGATCATTGTTCAGCGATTGTTAGTATGCAGTAGTTCAATGATATTCCTATGGTGCTGTATTGCGAAGAGCGATTATCGCTGAGCAGTAGTGCAAAGTATTTCTACTGCTGGCAGATCATCGCTGAGCGATTATTGAAACAATCGTTGTATGCAAAACGTACCTTAAGGCGTCTTTGTTTTAATATCAACAGCAGTCACATTGCGTAGCATAATTTTACCGTCAGTTTAGTCGTACGGTGAATGATTGTTTCAACATCACTTGGTTGTAATGCGTAGATTTGTCTGTATATCACTTACAACTGTTAATCTATTAGGACGCGCACCACTTGTTTCCTCTGCAAAATTGTGGAAGGTTATGTTTTGATCAGAAATATATTTTTATGATCGTACAAATAACAAGGGAAGATTTATTATTTGTAATATTATCATTCGCATTAATCAAAAAGTAATTAACCAAATTTCTCTAAATTTGGTAAGACCATTGTTCATTATATAGGAACGATGTGATTAGATTTTGGGAGCGATTGGGTCAAAGGTTAAGGTCAAAGTCATTCATAACTCAAAAAGTATTCAAACAAAATTATCTGAAATTGGTTATTATCTAGGAACTATATGATTAGATTTTGGGTGACGATTTGGTCAAAGTTCAAGGTCATTTATAACTCAATAAGTATTCATTAGTGACGGCGAAGGTATGCGCTCTATGACTGTCTATTCTAGTTTCGACATTTATCTAGATTACTCATATAATGGCCCGTACAGACGGGGCGTTTCCAGTAACTAGAAGTTCAATAATATAGATGTGGTAACACCTAAACGCGCGTTTCTTAACAAGCGCCCAGCGGAAGAGCGTGTCAGGATTTTTGTTGGAACGGGCATTTGCCTGGCGTTACCGTATAATATAAATGATATATCTGTTGTTTATCTTTCTTTGTCACAACGTAAGCTACCAATTTTAATTAATTTATTAATATTTAATGATGCTTTCTTTTATTTCAAATGACTATTTATTCATTTGTCCGTTTATTCCAAATTTCTGCTACTTTACTTTCATTCAATTATTAAAGTGTTCTTTTTCTCTCAATTCAGTGCCTACATTAGTTGGAGATAGATTCAAGAAAATAGACAAAATAATTATATACCCATTACTGATTATGATAAATTTAAATTGATTATAAATTGCAATATTAAGATAGTTCGAAAATGAATTTATATAATTTAAAAGGATTTTTTAACCGAGATAATTATGAACCTTGATTTAAAATAAGAATCCATCTTCTAAAGTAAGTCGATGACAATGGCTGATAAAACCTTTTTTATTACATAGAGCCTATACCTCTCGGTTCAATTATTATCAAGTCTATTATTTACTCAATTTTTGGTTATCTGTACCCCGAATGTGAAATTAATGGCTTTAATATTACGCGATTTATAATTTGGCACTTATAATTCACTTCACCGACAAAGTTCTTGATGATATAGTATATCTAACACGCGTTTGAAAGCGTCCCGTCTGTACTAGGGCCAAAAAGAAGCGGCAGTTCTGTAGTGCGAATAACCTCTATTGTGCGCTATACAAGTAGTATACATATATAATAAGTTATGATGTACGCGACAGCATTCAACATAAACTGATAACGTTACGTAAAGTAAAGTAACTTCTCTATTGATACTTAATTAATATGAAATATACTATGAAAATAGGTGCGAGGGAATTGATGTCCTCAACTTTTAAAGAAACAAAAAGTAGATGCGATAGTCTAATAGATACTCTCAAGAATATACCAAAAATATATATAGCAACATTTGGTTGGAGGACGTAGCAGTTCTCGGAAAGTTGATATTAATATACGTCATTATAGGACAATAAGAATTTTATTTTTATTATAATATCATATCACTGTAAGTAGTTCATAAAATCACTGTAATTATCTTCTAACCTCACTGTTAATATTTTCTAACATCACTGTAAGTATCTTCTAACATCAGTGTAAGTATCTTGTTCTTTTCTTGAGTTAATTCAGATCTCTGTTTTGAAACCTCCTCTCTTTGCACAGTAGAACTTCCATTAATTTTTGGCTCGTTACTCTCTGCTAAGTTATAATTGAAGAACGAAAATTGTTCTGGGAGATTCCGAGTAGCAGTCATTTATTTACTGTGGAATTAGTTACTGTGAGTATTTCTTTGTAGAAAAACATAGTTATTCAACTTAAGCAACACGCAGAACTGAGAGGTAAAACATATATCAACTGAAAGCAACTCAGGTTGTATATTGGGAAACATTGTCCCAATATTGACAATGTAGTATCAACATAGGGGCAAATTGTTACCTGGGACATAATTTATGTAATTGTAGATCTAACAACATTTTGATCATTTTCCTTGTAGTCATTTTGGGTAGTCTTTGTATTTGGTAATCTTTGTAGTTATATTAGGTTGTGCTTGTAGTCATATTGGGTAGTTTCTGTAGTCATATTGGGTAGTTACTGTAGTCATATTGGGTAGTTACTGTAGTCATATTGGGTATTCACTATTCACTGCAGTTATATTGGGTAGTTACTGTAGTCATATTGGGTAGTTACTGTAGTCATATTGGGTAGTTACTGTAGTCATATTGGGTATTCACTGCAGTTATATTGGGTAGTTACTGTAGTCATATTGGGTAGTTAGTTAGTCCATGTTCGGACAGAGGGACCACTATGCGCTGACGGTGAAGGAGACTACAAGGATTGGCGACTGAAATGCATAAATAGGGTAAGGTACCTTACCTCAAAGTTTACTTTGTTGTAATTTAGGGTTTTTCTAACAATGCGAGATAAGGTGCCAGATAATTAAATAATATTTTTTTTACTTCCATGCATATTTAATTACTATTTGATTACTATTACGAATTACTATTTGATTACTATTACGAATTACTATTTGATTACTATTACGAATTACTATTTAATTACTATTACGAATTACTATTCAGTTACGATTACGAATTATTTCACTTAATTACTATTACGAATGCTTTCACTTAATTACCTTAACAATTTATAAATTATATAATTTAATGCTCATTCATTACTATTCAATCGCACTACTTAAAATCCTTAACTTAATATAGAAAATTATAAATTAGTATTTAACTAGGTGATTTATTTTTCGTATTTTTTCTTTATAGATTCTGCTAAATCCTTCGCTAGCAACCTGTTCTTTCTACACGTTGTACCATGGCTAACACCTGGAGAGTTGGAAGAGCGTATTGGCATTTCTAACAAATAATTAGTAACCGCACCTTCAGTGTGTTCTAAATATTTCATATTCACTTTGATTAAAATTGTAAAAATTAGTTTAAAATATTATGTAGATTGAGTCTTTATAAATAGTTTGAAAATTTATAAATGTTTATTAATTACCCTACTGGCATAGTTTTACTTAGTTACTGTAGTCATATTGGGTAGTTACTGTAGTCATATTGGGTAGTCACTGCAGTTATATCGGGTATTCACCGCATTCATATTGGGTATTCACTGCAGTTTATATTGGGTAGTTACTGTAGTCATATTGGGTAGTCACTGTAGTTATATTGGGTAGTTACTGTAGTCATATTGGGTATTCACTGCAGTCATATTGGGTAGTCACTGTAGTTATATTGGGTAGTTACTGTAGTCATATTGGGTATTCACTGTAGTCATATTGGGTATTCACTGCAGTCATATTGGGTATTCACTGCAGTCATATTGGGTAGTTACTGTAGTCATATTGGGTAGTTACTGTAGTCATATTGGGTATTCACTGCAGTTATATCGGGTATTCACTGCAGTCATATTGGGTATTCACTGCAGTTATATTGGGTATTCACTGCAGTCATATTGGGTAGTTACTGTAGTCATATTGGGTAGTTACTGCAGTCATATTGGGTATTCACTGCAGTCATATTGGGTATTCACTGCAGTCATATTGGGTAGTTACTGTAGTCATATTGGGTAGTTACTGTAGTTATATTGGTTAGTTACTGTAGTCATATTGGGTAGTTACTGTAGTCATATTGGGTAGTTACTGTAGTCATATTGGGTAGTTACTGTAGTCATATTGGGTATTCACTGCAGTTATATCGGGTAGTCACTGTAGTTATATTGGGTAGTCACTGCAATTATATTGGGTAGTCACTGTAGTTATATTGGGTAGTCACTGTAGTTATATTGGGTAGTCACTGTAGTTATATTGGGTAGTTACTGTAGTCATATTGGGTAGTCACTGTAGTTATATTGGGTAGTTACTGTAGTTATATTGGGTAGTCACTGCAATTATATTGGGTAGTCACTGTAGTTATATTGGTTAGTAACTGTAGTTATATTGGGTAGTCACTGTAGTTATATTGGGTAGTCACTGTAGTTATATTGGGTAGTCACTGTAGTTATATTGGGTAGTCACTGTAGTTATATTGGGTAGTCACTGTAGTTATATTGGGTAGTCACTGTAGTTATATTGGGTAGTCACTGCAATTATATTGGGTAGTCACTGTAGTTATATTGGGTAGTCACTGTAGTTATATTGGGTAGTCACTGTAGTTATATTGGGTAGTAGCTGTAGTTATATTGGGTAGTCACTGTAGTGATATTGGGAAGTCACTGCAATTATATTGGGTAGTCACTGTTGTTATATTGGGTAGTCACTGTAGTTATATTGGGTAGTCACTGCAATTATATTGGGTAGTCACTGTAGTTATATTGGGTAGTCACTGCAATTATATTGGGTAGTCACTGCAATTATATTGGGTAGTCACTGTAGTTATATTGGGTAGTCACTGCAATTATATTGGGTGGTCACTGTAGTTATATTGGGTAGTCACTGCAATTATATTGGGTAGTCACTGTAGTTATATTGGGTAGTCACTGCAATTATATTGGGTAGTCACTGTAGTTATATTGGGTAGTCACTGTAGTTATATTGGGTAGTCACTGCAATTATATTGGTTAGTCACTGTAGTTATATTGGTTAGTCACTGTAGTTATATTGGGTAGTCACTGCAATTATATTGGGTAGTCACTGTAGTTATATCGGGTAGTCACTGCAATTATATTGGGTAGTCACTGTAGTTATATTGGGTAGTCACTGCAATTATATTGGGTAGTCACTGTAGTTATATTGGGTAGTCACTGTAGTTATATTGGGTAGTCACTGTAGTTATATTGGGTAGTTACTGTAGTCATATTGGGTAGTCACTGTAGTTATATTGGGTAGTTACTGTAGTTATATTGGGTAGTCACTGCAATTATATTGGGTAGTCACTGTAGTTATATTGGTTAGTAACTGTAGTTATATTGGGTAGTCACTGTAGTTATATTGGGTAGTCACTGTAGTTATATTGGGTAGTCACTGTAGTTATATTGGGTAGTCACTGTAGTTATATTGGGTAGTCACTGTAGTTATATTGGGTAGTCACTGTAGTTATATTGGGTAGTCACTGCAATTATATTGGGTAGTCACTGTAGTTATATTGGGTAGTCACTGTAGTTATATTGGGTAGTCACTGTAGTTATATTGGGTAGTAGCTGTAGTTATATTGGGTAGTCACTGTAGTGATATTGGGAAGTCACTGCAATTATATTGGGTAGTCACTGTTGTTATATTGGGTAGTCACTGTAGTTATATTGGGTAGTCACTGCAATTATATTGGGTAGTCACTGTAGTTATATTGGGTAGTCACTGCAATTATATTGGGTAGTCACTGCAATTATATTGGGTAGTCACTGTAGTTATATTGGGTAGTCACTGCAATTATATTGGGTAGTCACTGTAGTTATATTGGGTAGTCACTGTAGTTATATTGGGTAGTCACTGTAGTTATATTGGGTAGTCACTGTAGTTATATTGGGTAGTCACTGTAGTCATATTGGGTAGTCACTGTAGTTATATTGGGTAGTTACTGTTGTTATATTGGGTAGTCACTGCAATTATATTGGGTAGTCACTGTAGTTATATTGGGTAGTCGCTGTAGTTATATTGGGTAGTCACTGTAGTTATATTGGATAGTCACTGTAGTTATATTGGGTAGTCACTGTAGTTATATTGGGTAGTCACTGTAGTTATATTGGGTATTCACTGTAGTTATATTGGGTAGTCACTGCAATTATATTGGGTAGTCACTGCAATTATATTGGGTATTCACTGCAATTATATTGGGTAGTCACTGTAGTTATATTGGGTAGTCACTGTAGTTATATTGGGTAGTCACTGCAATTATATTGGGTAGTCACTGTAGTTATATTGGGTATATATACAGCAGCATTAGCAATAATTCAATTAACATTATAAGCTGGTACTTAATACCTGATTGCTTATCATAAAGTAATTTAAAAGCACGAACACAAAACAATTACTCCCTCTTGTTATTCATTCATGAATAACAAAATACAAACACTATTATTTCTCATTTATATATTGTATATCAAACTATAATTATTTTTAATAAAATATCATCGTAATATTCAATAGTTTACCTACCTACTGTTAGTGCAGCAACAATACTAAGTATTTTGATATATTTACTAAAACTTATAGGTCTGGATGTATTCAACTATTTATAGATACTAATTTAGCAACCAATAATTTATCGATTACTTTTCAGTAGGTGTATATATTTATTTTCTTTCAATCTACCTAATCATTGATATGTTCAGATAATAATAACGTATTGCATTTACTGATAATTTAGAAATGAATTAGGTAATATAAAAATAATATAAATACAATGAATCAGTAAGTTTTTAAAATATGTTTAGTGCATAGTGACAATGACACTTGTCATCTTTTGATGCATTGAAATATTGATTATTCTAAACCTAAGTATCTGAGAAAACTAGGTTTCAAAATTTCAGTAATTTAATGCAAAGAAAAAGTGATTAAAAATAAATATTCGATACGTAAATAACATTATAATATTGCAGTATTTTTATTTATTATTGGATATTTATCATGCTAACATTAGTGGGTATTTATCATTCATTAATAATATAAATACGGTCAAAAGACAAATATTAGGGAGGGGAAGGGGTTGACAATATACAAGGAAAAGGTAGTGAATGATAGGTGCACTGAGAAACAAATCTACAATCAAAGTATGTACTAATATTTCTTTGTTAACTGCTAATTTATTTATAACAAAATAGTATATAACAAATGCAATTCGTGTCTAGTTTTAATTCAGTTGAAGGCGTGAGCACATGTACGTACGAATGTTCTTGTACAGTCACTTTCACTGACGATTTTATCCACGTTATACTCATGATTAAAATAATAGGTATAATAATTATTAGTGTTGCATCCAGCTATGGTTAAATATTAGGTTTTAATTAGAAAATATATTCAAGTTCTAAATTATTTTCAACTATGGAAGTTTATAATCTTTACATTTTTGAAAGAGCTAGGTTGATGTGCAATGTTTTTTATTCTATTATTAGGTTCAGGTAAAGTAATTAGCTTCATAGTTAGCTAGGTACAAATGTAAGAAATTGTATTTCTTTCAATTTTACGTGTACGATATAATTTTTGAGGTTTAGTAATATTAGTATTACCTAGGTAACAGTTTGTCAGATGGTATTCAATTTTTGCAATAAAAACTAACTTTTTCTTGACTAGGCAGTAATTATTATTTATCTTTAAACATAGATCACACATAAGCTATACACTGAAAAATTAAATTATATTTCTTCAATAGTACTTGTATCCTCATTATTACATGTGTTACGTACCTTAATATATTCATCATTCCATTACTCTACTACTCTCATTTTAACGATACATTTAACTTGTATGTATGTAAGTTAGTGCCACTTTTTCACGTCAATTTCATAAGCTTCAAAATACATTCAAATTTTATTAGGTACTAATTCATGGTTATCTGGGGTAAGTTACGAATTATTGGACAGTTCCACATTTTCGGACAAAGGAGAAAAAATAAACATTCCAATAAAATATATTATATACTCTTTATTTTAATAGGTATTAGTGATAATTATCCGGATACCAATTATATATATGACAGAAAATGTGGAACTGCCCGATAATTCGTAACTTAACCCACTACCTATGTCAATTTATTAAATATTTTACAGCTGAGCACTGATAGCGCAACGCAATACAATATTTTAAATTCAGTTAGCTACCTAGACCAATGTTTGAATATTATAATAACTAATTGACGAAGAATACCTTCCTATTGGTTTAAATATTTGAATTGAAGATTTTTTGTACTGATGGAAATTATTTATATTATGTATACTTAGGAACCAATAGATTAAAGAATATTTGCAATTACTATTTACGAAATAATACGATCAGGAAATTTGAAGTTGATTAATAATATTATATAAGTACTAGTTTAGTTTAGGTTACTATTCATTGGTCCGACGCACCATTAGTTCGGGGCCTCATTAGTCCGACTACTACTTAGTCCGACGCCACATTAGTCCGACACTTTTGCAAATTATATCTGATTCAAAAACAAATATATGTCCCCCCCCCCCCCAATTCCCCTGCCAGGTCATTCAACAATCATTTAGTGTGCAGTAAAACAAACTAGCGGATTCAATAAGCTACATTAAATGATAAAATACAATAAATCATTGCATCTTACAAATTCCTATTAGAAATTAAGTCAACTTATAAAGAATTAAAGGAATGTAAAGTTTAAAAAAACGAAAGAAAAATAATATTTTATTATTTGGATTATTTTTTAATTGACTAGGTAACAATCATTTTTATTTTAATATAAAAAAAGAAATAACACAGAAAGTTGTAACTGTCACAACTTGTGAGTGCGCTAACTATTACATACCTAATTTAACTAGTGTATCTTGAAACTAACTCATGATTAACCAACTAGTGTATCAACAATCTAATTTGATTTGAAATAACTCAACAAGTGTATCTTGATACCTAACCTTAGGTACTCAGATCATGACTGTCAAACTATGGCTGTAGGTCGTAAGCCCCCTAGGTCAAGAGCTCCTGCCAGGTTATTAAACAATCATGAAGTGTGCAGTACAACAAACTACATTTGCAACTCTCAGTTATTTCTATCTGAGTAGTTCTTCATTTGTTTAACTAGATAAATAAGGATTTAAAAACAGGGAGAGGGTGCTCGTGACCGGAGGGGAGGGGGGCTCTTGACCGTACCCCAAACTATATCATCTAGGTACCTAATAATATCCCAATTGGTGTATGTAGGTCCCTAACTTACTTATACCTGATTATAGTATCTATGTACATATTTAGTAATTAACTATAACTAATGTAGCAAGGTAATTTCTACTATCCAAAATAGTGTTTCTATGTACCTAACGAGTAACTAACTACTCAACTGCATTTGTATCTTTCAATAAACTTCTATGACCGAAAATAATTTGAAGTTCAATATTTTTACACTATTTATAGCGCTATCGGTATAATATGAAATTAAAATAAATATTAATTCCTTATAATCACGAGCTAGTATACTAAGTCATAAAGTCAACATTTTCTTTGACAGTCAATCGATCAGTGTTTTAAATCTTGAATACGATAGGCAGTGATTGAGAAATAAACATGGAAGTCCACTAGTGTGGGTGATCTTCTGAGAAGAAACATACGTACACACACACATTCACGGATATGAAGAATGACCAGTGACTAATACGCTGAAATTTAACTATATATTAACACAAATGTATTATATTTAGTTGTAAAAAAATATAAGTTTATAGAGGAATAGAAGTACACAGTTAAATAGGTTATTTTTTCTCTCTGTTATCATTTATTGCCACATTATTTTCCCCAAACTGTATATCAGTGTTAATGTACAGATCCCCCACCCCTCGCACCCCTCATTCATCTCACACCTCCCCCCCCCCTCTATCAGTAGCTACCTACCGTAATGTTTAAAAAAATATTTATGAGTCTTGAACTGCAGAAAACTTAGCATTGTCAAATGATAGGAATGTATATTATTATACTTGAATTATATTATAATATTGAACTGACATATAAAATTATTATAGGATATGAATTTTGATTATCTATAATAATCATACAGTTTGATCACTTTTTGTGTTTCTAAAAGAAACATTAATATAATATTAAAATCCAATTAGGTAGGCTTATCACATAGTATGGATAATAAGATGTATTATTTTGACCGTTATTTGAATGAAGATTTGTAATATATTGAGTGATAATGATAGCATTTTTAGGTATGATTGATTGAATTCATTGTTTATTATAGTTCAGTTATTCAATTGAGATGTAAATTTAAATAAATAATTGGATTTAAGAATATTGATTAGTTATTTACACTTTAGGTACCTGACTAATTAGGATAAGTTCCAATTATCGAACGGTTCCACATTTTTGAGCAAGGAAGCGAATATATTATAATTATTTATCTAACTCTCATTTTAACATCTTCTACTTATTCGTAAATCTGGAACAGTCCGATAACTCAGAACTTACCCTATAGATAGGTATGAATTATTTGATTGTTTTCCCTAAATAAACTCGGTACCTAGCAACATACCGTGATTTAAAAACTGAGCACCTAAGGGCTCTATCCGTTAGCTGTCTTTGGTGGATGGGAAAGAAGGGGGTGGCGTCCCTTAGGCCCCGAACTGTTGTAATTTGGATTATGTATTTTTTTAATTTTTACATGTTTACCATTTTTTCAAACTACTTGCAGTTTAAGAGGACAGTGCTTGTGTTTTGGGTTATGCTCTTCAACTACGAGGTCTTAGTTAAACTCATAGGGTTACTATTCATTGGCTCGACAACACCATAAGTTTGACGCCCCTCTAGTCCAACATCAGTCCGACACTTTTGCAGTTTATTACTGCTTAACATCAAATATATGTATATGTAGGGGCGTGACAGGTCATTAAATAATCATGAAATGTGTAGTACAACAAACTAGCGGATACAACAAACAACATTATATGATGAAATACAATGAATGATTGCATCATACAAATATATTAGAAATAAAGTAAACTAAGAAAGGAATATAAAATTCTCAAAATGAAAGAAAAATATTATTATTAGGATTATTTATTAATGGAGCATATCTGTTTAAAAAATATTTTTATTTTAATGAAAACGTAAAACGAGAAATAACACAGAAAACTGTAGCACCTCTTCATTTTCCTCTTCCATACGTGAGTGCAGCCATCGGTGCTTGTGACCCTTTTCGTCACATTCCTTGGATAGTGATTGTATTCACGGAGTAGCTTTAAGTTGCTATTTCATATATAACTCGAATTACTTTTTTTCTAACTTTTTAAATATAACTTGACTTCTTTTAAATTAATTTAAAAGTGTTTTAAATTTAATTCAAAAAGGTGTAGTACCTAACTACCTAAGTAGAAGAAATATCACTTCTGGCCCCAACTATCAGTACTTCAGTACCTACAGTCAGTCATCAATGATAGTTAATTTAGTGTTTATTTTACGATGAAAGTTATTTTTCCCACCTTCCTAATCAAAAATATGTTCAAATAACAATAAATATATAGCCTAACTAAAATGTGTCACTAAAGAATACTATGATAATAAAATAATGTTACTAATTATTGTAACAATCAGTAAAATCTAACCAACTGGTTCCTGGATAATGACAAACACCTATAAAAATTTCAGGCAATTTGATTGAAACCTTTTTGAGTTAGGCGAGAACCTAGCATGATTACAAATAAATAAATACTGCCTAAAGACCAATAATTTCAGACCACAATATGATGCTGACACCATCTAGTGTCGATTTAATTAAATGGCACCCTCTAGTGTCGATTTAATTATATAGGTTGCCCAGTAAGCCTTTGAGCTTCTTGGGCCTTGAAACATTCAATTAATTTTTTTAAATTATACCCTTCTATTTGTATATTTCATCTGTGCATGTGTTCTTGAATAAATTGTTTCATTGTTTCATTGCTATTAACTTATAATAGATTTGTTTAAATATGTTCTGTGCCAAAACAATTCTCAGATTCATTTTGGTAAGATGACAGTTTTTCCAATCGACTTTATCACCTAATCAGGTATTTATATTTCGTTCTGTACTCGTCAAATTATTCTATTTTATATCAAATAGCATCATATATATCTCATTTCAGTCGTTATGTACTTAAATGTTTGCATTATTATTTGTACTAGGTACCTTTTATTTATGATGCTTGAATTTATTTGCAATTAAAATATTCATGACTATCTGTTTTTGAAGTAGGTTAATTTATTTGATTATTTCAGAATCACTGGGTGTATTGTAATCTGACACAATAGAGGAGATTTGTCCTTTCGTCCAATTCCATGGTCTTGACATATAAGAAATTAATTAAATCATGATATTTGTGTCACTATTTCTTACTCTATTGCATATAATGGGTATGTAAGTTTGCCTTCAAAATAATTTGTTTAAATTAGCATATTACATAGGTATTGTTATATACAAATTGCTTGGAGAGAAAAGAAATGGTCATCTCGGGTGGAACAGAAGTAGGACTTCCAGAGTGGGAGAGACGTGGGGCATCCCGTTAGTTAAAGATTGGGTTGTGAGTGAAATCTAATCTAAGACGAAAGAGTGACGTTGGAATCAGACGTCTTACGACATCTGAAATCCCTCGTCCCTATCGGTCCCTCGCTAGCGAGAGCTATCCCTTTCTGTCCCACGCGAGTCAGAGAGGATGTGGTTAGCTGAGTTGATAAGTGAACAAATATTTTCTTCTATAAATTATAAGTATTTTTTCATATTTTCTTCACTCCTTCTTTTTATATTATTTGTACATGATAACAAATACACATGCATAAAACCTTATGACAATTTCATATGAGATATTTTGGTCCAAGGTAACATTGTACACAAGTGTGTTGCACATTTAGCTATTTGTGATATTTCTGTAACAGTTCAGAAATTTCACAGTTTAAATAGTAAAGTTTAGCACTTTGGTGTGGGTACTTGAAACCTTTTTTAAACATTGTTAGTAAATTGTAAACTGTAAAACTGTACATACACTGAGAAAATTTTAGACGCACTTAAAATGCATGAACTCATGCCACTGACACATTTTTCGAGTGCAATGGGCCAAAGTGACACATCATGCTGATAATAGTGTGCCAAAGTGACACATCATGCTGATAATAGTGTGCCAAAGTGACACATCATGCTAATATAGTGTTGATTTTATGGTGTGTCAAAGTGACACATCATAATATTATTGTGACACATCACCTTATAATAGTGTGCCAAAGTGACACATCACCTTATAATAGTGTGCCAAAGTGACACATCACCTTATAATAGTGTGCCAAAGTGACACATCACCATATAATAGTGTGCCAAAGTGACACATCACCTTATAATAGTGTGCCAAAGTGACACATCACCTTATAATAGTGTGCCAAAGTGACACATCACCTTATAATAGTGTGCCAAAGTGACACATCACCATATAATAGTGTGCCAAAGTGACACATCACCTTATAATAGTGTGCCAAAGTGACACATCATGCTAATATAGTGTTGATTTTATGGTGTGTCAAAGTGACACATCATAATATTATTGTGACACATCACCTTATAATAGTGTGCCAAAGTGACACATCACCTTATAATAGTGTGCCAAAGTGACACATCACCTTATAATAGTGTGCCAAAGTGACACATCACCATATAATAGTGTGCCAAAGTGACACATCACCTTATAATAGTGTGCCAAAGTGACACATCACTTTATAATAGTGTGCCAAAGTGACACATCACCTTATAATAGTGTGCCAAAGTGACACATCACCTTATAATAGTGTGCCAAAGTGACACATCACCTTATAATAGTGTGCCAAAGTGACACCTCACCATATAATAGCGTGCCAAAGTGACACATCACCATATAATAGTGTGCCAAAGTGACACATCACCTTATAATAGTGTGCCAAAGTGACACATCACCTTATAATAGTGTGCCAAAGTGACACATCACCTTATAATAGTGTGCCAAAGTGACACATCACCTTATAATAGTGTGCCAAAGTGACACATCACCATATAATAGTGTGCCAAAGTGACACAACTTGATATAGGTAGTAGCGCACAAAATGATTAGAAAACATCAAAAATTCTTATTGCATTTCAAATGAATGAAGAAAAGTCAAAATTAATTCTTCATTCATTTGAAATAAAAGTAGTTTACGATCTGATCAAAAAAACACACAACAAGAGTGCCAAAGTGACACATCACCATACCTAAGCGTATCAAAGTGACACATCACCATACCTTAGCGTATCAAAGTGACACATCACCATACCTTAGCGTATCAAAGTGACACATCATCATATCTTAGCGTATTAAAGTGACACATCACCATATCTTAGCGTATCAAAGTGACACATCACCATACCTTAGCGTATCAAAGTGACACATCACCATACCTTAGCGTATCAAAGTGACACATCACCATACCTTAGCGTATCAAAGTGACACATCACCATATCTTAGCGTATCAAAGTGACACATCACCATATCTTAGCGTATCAAAGTGACACATCTCCATACCTTAGCGTATCAAAGTGACACATCACCATACCTTAGCGTATCAAAGTGACACATCACCATATCTTAGCGTATCAAAGTGACACATCACCATACCTTAGCGTATCAAAGTGACACATCACCATACCTTAGCGTATCAAAGTGACACATCACCATACTTTAGCGTATCAAAGTGACACATCACCATACTTTAGCGTATCAAAGTGACACATCACCATATCTTAGCGTATCAAAGTGACACATCACCATACCTTAGCGTATCAAAGTGACACAATGCTTAAGAAAAGTCTAAAAAAATTGAAATTACACAGTTATCACTATCTAGGAATGGGTACAAATTATGTAGGAAGTGCAAAATAGCCAGAGAGGTAGACTTTTTGGATCTGAAACCGAATTGATCGTGAGACAAAATAGAAAATTTAGATAGATAACTATATAATCGTTTATAAACTACTTTTTCCATGATTTTACTATAAGAGGAAAGAATCGAAATTGGACGATAGTTTGTATTTACATTTTTGGGACACTTTTTGTGAAGTGGAATTATCTTTGCTATTTTTAATACAGATGGAAATGTACTAGAAAGTATCGATCTATTTATGATAGAAGCTAACTAATCTTCTTCAAAACTTACAAGGAAATCGAGTGAATTTTATTAGAGCGACCCTTCAAAGAACCTATGATAGATCTGACTTCATCAGCATTAACAGGATGATACACAAATGAATGCACATTTTCACCCACCAAGTAACTCCTTGCATCTCCCACACCCTCCGGAGCAGAATTTACAATTTCAGACGCAACGTTTCAAAAATAATTATTCAAATGATTAGCAATACTCAGAGATGGGCGAAAAGTACATCGAAAGTACTTAAGTACTAAGTACAAGTACTCGTAAATCAATGTACTTGAAGTAGTTGCCCAAGTACTCAAATAAAAAAGTACTTTCAAAGTACAAGTACCAAGTATTTTTTAAAGTACTTTCAAGTTCCAAGTACATTTACAATACAATTTAAAAACTAATAATTTATACTGTTAACTCTGATAGTACATCTTCTCAGTGACTTTTTTCTCTGATAGTACATCATCATAGTGACTCTTTTCTCTGATTGTACATCATCACAGTGACTCTTTTCTCTGATAGTACATCATCACAGTGACTCTTTTCTCTGATAGTACATCATCACAGTGACTCCTTTCTCTGATAGTACATCATCACAGTGACTCTTTTCTCTGATAGTACATCACCACAGTGACTTTTCTCTGATAGTACATCATCACAGTGACTCTTTTCTCTGATAGTACATCATCACAGTGACTCTTTTCTCTGATAGTACATCATCACAGTGACTCTTTTATTTGATAGTACATCATCACAGTGACTCTTTTCTCAGATAGTACATCATCACAGTGACTCTTTTCCCTGATAGTATATCATCACAGCTACTCTTTTCTCTGATAGTACATCATCACAATGACTCTTTTCTCTGATAGTATATCATCAAAATGACTCTTTTCTTTGATAGTACGTCATCACAGTGACTCTTTACTCTGATAGTACATCATCACAGTGACTCTCTGTACACGTCCACACGCTTATAATTTGTCAATGTGTTTGGTAAATATTGGTTGTGATATCTAGGTATCACAAAATAATTATATTCAATGTACTTAAATTGGTTAATATAACTCATAGTCTCTATACATGATTGTATGTCAGAATATATAAATATTCACCGTCACACAAAAGTGTACAATATGTCTTACAGTCTTAGTTTTCGATTCTACTGTTTGACAAAGTTTTCAATTTTACTGTTTGACAAACAATTTTCCAACAAGTTGGACCTCTTCAAACTCTAGTTTTTATCCAGTTGCTGTAAATACAGTTTTGATGAGAAAATGAATTAATTTTGTAGAGATTCTAGAAATAATCTTTTAAAATCTCTTGCCTGAAAGGAAAAAATGTACTTTGCAAAGTACTTTTTACTTGGAAAGTAACAAGTACTTGTAAAAAGTACTTCTAAGTAATTATTCTAAGTACTTTTTAGAAAGTACTTCAAGTAGTACTTGAAGTACTTGCTTGTTACTTAGTACTTTCACTTGGTACTTGGGAAGTACTTTCCTGCCCATCTCTGGCAATACTAACACTATCGGTAAACACCACATCATCAATTAACATCTCATAAATAGTACTCTTAACTCCAGAAGAACTTCCCAACAAATTATTAATAGTCTTCCATGTCCTCCTTATATCTCTGCACGGTATAATAAATACATAGCATGACGTTTACGAATAGTAATCAAAATTTCTCCATTAATCCATGGCTTCTTAAGACTTCGACTCGAAACTGTTTTACTGACAATCGGACAAGTTTCGTTATAAATACTAAAAATCTCATTGTCAAATAATATCATCGCTTCCTCAACATTATCATGATTCACTGTATCAGCAAAATTATAGTTTTCCAGAGCATGGCAAAAATTAGTCACACGATACTTATTAGTCAGCTTGAATTTCAAATTTACTGTTCCAGAACTACCAGCAGGTGTAGTGAATAAGTCATGAACAATGACAAAAACAAGCAGGTGATCAGAAAAACTACTCAAAAGAATCCCTGAAGAGCACCCTGCAGAACAAGAAATAAATATATTTTTCAGAAGTGTCGCATTAATTTCGGTAATTCTAGTAGGTTTATTAATTAAAGGGAGCAATGCCTGACCTTGCATAGAATTTAAAAAGTCTTCAACATGGTAACTATTCAAATTCAACAAATTGAGATTAAAATCCCCACTGATAAATACCCTTGCATATTTGGTGAGTCTCAAACCTGACAATATTTCAACAATTTTATTTTCAAAACTCGCATAACTAGTATTGGGAGGTTGGTAAACAGTTCCAATTAAGAGATAAACATTGTTATGAGAAATTTCCAGGAATACAGATTCAAAATAATCATAATTGAGTGTGATATGAGTCATGATTTTTCACTTATATTTCTGGAGAACAAATATGGATATTCCACCACCACGTTTATTAGTCCTACAGCTATGGAAGTCTTTATAGTCACCTATTTTTGCCAAGCATATACATAGTATCACCATTCAACCAACTCTCAGCAAAAGAAATTATGCCAAATGCATTATTAAGTGCACTTAATATGGCTTGCAATTCATCAAGCTTAGGTAATAGAGACCTAATATTAAAGTGAAAAGGGAAAAATTATAATTAATTAACGGCATCATTCAATTGAATGTATCAGACACATGATAGTCACTATGAGTGTCACTAAATAACAATCAGATACTCTTACTTGTTCTCCCGATTTAACAGCGAGAAAGATATGATGATAAGTAGCTGAAAGGTGCAACCATCCATGCTGTTGATTTAACCTCGCAGAAGGATAAAAATTGATTATAGCTTATATATCGGATCACAGAGAAAATGCTGTATGAGAGGCAGAGGTAAAATATATAAGCCGTGATTTATAAGAACTGCACATTATTTATGGAGATATCATGATATTGGTATAATATAGGTAGCAGATCATTTTGTAGGCAACAAAGATTAAATTCAAGATGGTACAGGTTATTTACTAATTTAATTTCCTTATTTTCTAATATTTGATACGTATATTGTATACCCCAATTAACCTAAAGCAGTTTGGAACATCGACACTCTTCCCTACGTGAGTCACACGTCTTGCAGAGAGAGACAGCTTGGAATATTGGCACTCTGTCCCACACGGGTCTCCGAGGGTCCCACTTCTTGCAAGCCCCAGATAGCGATGGACATTCACACTCTGTCTCACCCCAGTCCCACGGTTTGAATACGAGACGGGATTTTATGCAGGGCATGTGGATGTCTTCCTCTGTCCGAGATCTGCAAGATACGGGATTATACGTGGAAGAGATCGGGACCCCCGTGCAAATAGTGAGGGTTAGACGTATCAAAGACTTCTATTGTCCCCCTCCCAACGTTTTGCCCCACGTCTAAAATCACTCTATAGCGAGAGCTGAGGGTTAATAGACGTCTGAAGACGTGGGAAAAACAGTTATTGGTTAACTGGGTAATAATTGAACTTAATTAAAATAATTTAAATTAGGTACACGAACCATTTTCTACAGATCATTTCAATTACAAATTAAATGTAGTACTAAATATTTCAGAGTTTATCACACGTATTTAATAGACATGCTGAATAAAATGATATAGTGATAAATAATATTCTGCGCGAATTATCAGTTAAGTGAAAAACTATATTTTGCAAACTTTCTCTTGTGATTTTTTCGAGTTTCTCTATATACGTAGACGAAAACTTTACGTGATTAATTTTGGAACAAGTATGGAGGGGAGTATGACATAATATTTGAGCATATAATGTGAGTGAGAAATTCTTATAATAATTTTATGATTATTTTAACACTAAAACACATTCCAAACATAAAGAACTAAACGATAATGGTGAATATTAATTACTAAATTGTTAGATACGAAGTATCAATACAGTTATTTTTTTATTCGATATTGTATTTGTAAAAGTTTATTTGTAATACAAAATTAATAACTTTGAATAACGATGGTCTTTTTTTAGATAGATAGCAGCAGAGGACAAATTCCATTATCATACTAGCTAGGTTGACATGATGATATTCACAGCTGGTACACAGCAGCTGCCTATATGTACCGTGTTCTTTTTCTCTCCTCAATCCAGTTGTGCGCAAAGATTACTACCATAATGTTCTAGGTGCCCTTACCGATCCAAATTCTAAACTAGTGAAATGAACTGTGAAAGTGTTACTCTAGCTTACGAACATTTATTTCAGTTAAAGTCAACATATTTCAGTTTAAGTCTACATATTTCAGTTTCAGTCTTCATATTTCAGTTTAGGTCTTCATATTTCAGTTTAAGTCTACATATTTCAGTTTAGGTCTTCATATTTCAGTTTAAGTCTACATATTTCAGTTTAGGTCTTCATATTTCAGTTTAAGTCTACATATTTCGGTTTCAGTCTACATATTTCAGTTTCAGTCTACATATTTAGCAGAGTGCCAAAGGTTGTATCTCATGATCCAAATATTCGGAAAAATTGTCTTTTTTTTTCTCTGACAGTACATCATCACAGTAACTGTATTCTCTCATAAATCAACTTTATTCCAAAATAGACTTACTGATACGGATTTAAGCATAAATAATGTGAAAATGAAAACGTACTGTGAAATTGGTCTTGCGATTTCTCTAACAATTCGATTTAGAGATGTAATACTTCTAGTTTTTGATTAGATATATACTTTACTGTGGAAGTTTGTCCTTCTTTTTCAAAGGAGTTCATTACTTTTGAGACAGTACTTCTTGAAGCGAGAAGCATTCGTACAGTTTATATTTAAGTAGTCCCTTATACCATATACGAGCATCAACAAATTGGTCTATTGAAAGTTTTAGAAGTCTGCTATTTTTTGAAACATTCTAACCATTTTTTGAAAAAAATATATTTAAAGAACAGCTATTTTAAGTATACAAATAAATATTTTATATAAGCAAAAAAAAACAGAATATGTCAAATTTTGCTTAACCATAATTATTATTATTAAGCCAAATTATAAATTTTCAATTTGTTGTCCAACCCCTGTATCAACCTCAAGTGAAAATCCAACGTGCAAAAAAAAGTCAATCAATACGATACATTATGTTTAATTACTGCACTTTTTTCAATTTATTTCAGCAGTGTTTACTACAGTTTTCAATTCATCTCATTGTAAATCCGCGTTACACCACTCTTTTACTGACAGAAAAATTACCAAATTCAAAATAAAATAATGAAAACTATAGTTTAAACATTACCTATTTAATATTTATAATTAAAAATATATTTTAAGATTGATTGGTGATGATGAAATAATTTCATTCAGAAAACTAGAGAAAAACTGTGTTTACTGTCAACCTACACAGGTAACTTACAGTATACAATTTTTAAATATCGAACCTTAAAGGTCATCAGGTGGCTTCGGGGGGAGCAAAGGTTCCCCTTGGCTACGACGAAACCATCTACAGAAATTAGGAATCTATTATACAACATCAGGTTGCTTCGGGGGAACCAAAACGCCTCTCTGGAAGCCATATACCAAAAATGGGAGGCTATTACACAACAAAACAAACAAACAAAATCCCCTCCTACATTATTCGCACCACTAACCCACTTCCAGTTGCCAAAGCGAACTGAAATTTTCTGCACATGTTCTTAAGACTGTTTTCTAGCGAGCTAAAGTAAAAATAAAATGGCGAGAATTGCAAAAAACACTGAACGATCCCCTTAAATATACTGTTTATTTCCTCAACAAATAAACAGTAATAAGGTAGAATGGCAAAAGCTATTTATATGTAGCTTGCATTAAATTTATTAGCGATGAATAATGTTCAATACATAAATACAATGAATAATAATTTATATATTAGTTGCAAAACCAGTTTTGAGATTCATGATGAATTTGGTAATTTGGCTTTTACCAAAAGTGGTGTAGCACGGTTTGTGACCGGAGGTGTTTTTGCACCGGGTTTTGCTATGCTTTTTTCTTGAACGGGAGGTTTCTGACCAATTATTTATTGTGTATACCTATATTATTAATAATAAAATATTATTGTATGAAATACGAAGTATAAATCATAGTATTACATAGTAAAACATAATTCATAACTTCAGTATTGCTACACGTGAGTTTTGGAAACGGAAGAGCAGCACCTGTTGAAAATGGAAAGGGGTGGGGAAGGGAACATGTAATGAAATGAACAACTAACTGTATATCCAGATAGAAATACCATGGAGAAATAAGGTGTACTAATTCAGAATTTACTCTCATTCTATTATCACAGTGCTAGTATATTGGAATTGATAAATAAAATTAAAATAGAGTAATGTTGCGAAGACATGTACGTATGTCAAATATAAAGGAGTACAGACCCAAACCTGTGTAATGTGTGGCAGCTGTAACATCTGTTTCTATTTTCATTTCCATTTTTATGGTGGAATAGGCATTCTGACTTTTAGTTATTTTTTTTGATTCATTGAATAAAGTGAATCTAATTTTTAAGATTTCTTTTCTTATTTGCTAATTTATAAAGTGCATGTTGAACTTTAATGAAATTATAGTAACTTTGGATTCTCTGCATTTTAATTCTTTTTACATATCATTTCAACAACAGTTATTTTGCTACAAAATTACATTTCTATATCCTTTTTACATGTACGTTACATTTCTTATGGTACATTCATTATACATTGTAACATTTTATACAAGTGTACTCTATGATACTTCATATAAATTATATAGCTATTTTTTCAGCTAAATAAAGAGTACATTTTTTCTACAATGTAACAATGGAATAGTATATGTAATACATGGAATAAACTATATATAGCGATATGAAAAAATAATGGAGAAGAGTGTTACTATAGCAAAGAAGTTGGTGTGGAAATAATATGTAGTAACTGCCTTCTATACTGTAGAAACTAATTAGAAGTAGTTGGATAAGAAGTATCAATACTGTTCACTATTATTTCAATATTGTATTTTATTAAATTGATGCTGCAAAATGCAATGTTTATAAAGATAATTAATGATGACCTATTTTGAACTAGAATTAGAGTTTAATTTCAATATACATATTACCAAGAAGTTCACAGCGGATACACAACAGCTGCCGATGCATATTATTATATATCTTAGTTCAATGCAATTAGTTGTGCGTATAATATCACTACCATGAAGTTATTGGTACTCAATTTCTTAGTTCATTGCAATTAGTTGTGCCCTAAGGATACTACCATAAAGTTCTAGGTGCTCAATTTCTTAGTTCAATGCAATTAGGTGTGCGCTAAGGATACTAGCTTGAAACAATATGGTCTCTTACTGACCAGAAAACCCAAAACTTCCAAACGAATTGAAATGACTGTGTAGTATGTAAGTTTTACTTTAGTTTAAGTCAATTTAATTCAGCTTAAGCGCTTTTTTGTTACAATTTTTCGGAAAGAGTATAGTTTTTTCTGATAGTACATCATCACAGTGACTCTTTTCTCTGATAGTACATCATCACAGTGACTCTTTTCTCTGATAGTACATCATCACAGTGACTCTTTTCTCTGATAGTACATCATCACAGTGACTCTTTTCTCTGATAGTACATCATCACAGTGAATCTTTTCTCTGATAGTTCATCATCACAGTGACTCTTTTCTCTGATAGTACATCATCACAGTGACTCTTTTCTCTGATAGTACATCATCACAGTGACTCTTTTCTCTGATAGTACATCATCACAGTGACTCTTTTCTCTGATAGTACATCATCACAGTGACTCTTTTCTCTGATAGTACATCATCACAGTGACTCTTTTCTCTGATAGTACATCATCACAGAGACTCTTTTCTCCGATAGTACATCATCACAGTGACTCTTTTCTCTGATAGTACATCATCACAGTGACTCTTTTCTCTGATAGTACATCATCACAGTGACTCTTTTCTCTGATAGTACATCATCACAGTGACTCTTTTCTCTGATAGTACATCATCACAGTGACTCTTTTCTCTGATAGAACATCATCACAGTGACTCTTTTCTCTGATAGTACATCATCACAGTGACTCTTTTCTCTGATAGTACATCATCACAGTGACTCTTTTCTCTGATAGTACATCATCACAGTGACTCTTTTATCTGATAGTACATCATCACAGTGACTCTTTTCTCTGATAGTACATCATCACAGTGACTCTTTTCTCTGATAGTACATCATCACAGTGACTCTTTTCTCTGATAGTACATCATCACAGTGACTCTTTTCTCTGATTGTACATCTTCTCAGTTACTTTTTTCTCTGATAGTACATCATCATAGTGACTCTTTTCTCTGATTGTACATCATCACAGTGACTCTTTTCTCTGATAGTACATCATCACAGTGACTCTTTTCTCTGATAGTACATCATCACAGTGACTCCTTTCTCTGATAGTACATCACCACAGTGACTTTTCTCTGATAGTACATCATCACAGTGACTCTTTTCTTTGATAGTACATCATCACAGTGACTCTTTTCTCTGATAGTACATCATCACAATGACTCTTTTCTCTGATAGTACATCATCACAGTGACTCTTTTCTCAGATAGTACATCATCACAGTGACTCTTTTCTCTGATAGTAAATCATCACAGTGACTCTTTTCTCTGATACTACATCATCACAGTGACTCTTTTCTGTGATAGTACTTCATCACAGTGACTCTTTTCTATGATAGTACATCATCACAGTGACTCTTTTCTATGATAGTACATTATCCCAGTGACTCCTCTCTCTGGTAGTAAATCATTTTAGTAACATTTTACTCCGTTACCAAATCAAATTTACTCTCAGATGGACTTATACACTATAATTATTATGGCATAAATAATGCGAAAGAGAATACTTACCTAATTATAACATTTGATTTCATCAATACTACTATACCAGTATCTATAGTTACTTACCTCATTTACTAATGTTAAATTATATATTTATTGAGATGAAAAAACTCTAACAACTTGACAGTTTTTCCGTGTAATCCAGATTTGTACAGCTCCTGTCAAACAGTTTTTGTAAGAACTGTGTTCTGTAGGTATTCATTGAGTTCTACAGTTATTTTAGGAGCTGAGTTTGCTTTAGCAATTCGATTTAGGGTTCGACAGCGTCTCTCAGACAACTTCAAATTTCGTTCAGACCCTTACTTTGCTTTTGAAATGTATTTCTTCTCTTTCAAAGGAAGCCATTAGGTTTAAGACAGTGCCTCTTGAAACGGCTCAGCATTTGGGCAGTTCCTGTTACACTAGCGCCTGTCAAACGAGCACCAACAATTTGGCCTTTTTGAATGTCCAATAGGTATGATATTTTAATAAGGTTGAAGTCAATTTTATTAAAGCCATCTACCCTTAATCCACCTATCAATGCTCAGTGTTGCGTAGAGGCAACATAAAAATTATACACTGAGAAAAATCGCTTGAGTCAAGGCAGGCAAAATTCCAATATTGGTGTCTTTTTTCTTGCTTGCGTAGTCAATCACCTAAGTCAATCTCACTATGAATTGGGAGTCAATATGACTCTTGTTTTTGAGTAAATGTTAGGATGAGTCAAATTGACTCACATTTTGAGTCGGTTTTTGGGACAAATTATAAACTCATATTTTGAGTCAATTTGACTCGTATTTTTTTCAGTGTATTTTAACCCTTTTGATGTAATTTATACTAAAAAAGTCAGCATTTACCTTTTCATTATAAAATTTCTAGAATTAGTCAATTGAATAAATGAAGATCCAGCGGTTCTAGGTCTTTTCGCCGAAAAAACCTTCGCCGCAAGACATTTTCGCCTAATGACACTTCCGCCGAAAACATTACAATTATTTACCTAAATAAGGTATACTTTTTTTATAGTAAAAAATGGTAAAGTAAACATTTTATCACTATCAAACTTGACCAGGAGGAGCAAGCCCGGAGCAAGATTAAATAAAAAAAAACTCCATAATCTCAGCTAAACTGTCTGGCATTCTCTGTGGACGAAGATCATAATTCAGATCGAATCACTGAGATCTTATTGTATAATTTAATTTCGGTTTCAGTCTACATATTTCAGTTTCAGTCTACATATTTAGCAGAGTGCCAAAGGTTGTATCTCATGATCCAAATATTCGGAAAAATTGTCTTTTTTTTCTCTGACAGTACATCATCACAGTAACTGTATTCTCTCATAAATCAACTTAATTCCAAAATAGACTTACTGATACGGATTTAAGCATAAATAATGTGAAAATGAAAACGTACAGTGAAATTGGTCTTGCAATTTCTCTAACAATTCGATTTAGAGATGTAATACTTCTAGTTTTTGATTAGATATATACTTTACTGTGGAAGTTTGTCCTTCTTTTTCAAAGGAGTTCATTACTTTTAAGACAGTACTTCTTGAAGCGAGAAGCATTCGTACAGTTTATATTTAAGTAGTCCCTTATACCATATACGAGCATCAACAAATTGGTCTATTGAAAGTTTTAGAAGTCTGCTATTTTTTGAAACATTCTAACCATTTTTTGAAAAAAATATATTTAAAGAACAGCTATTTTAAGTATGCAAATAAATATTTTATATAAGCAAAAAAAAAAAACAGAATATGTCAAATTTTGCTTAACCATAATTATTATTATAAAGCCAAATTATAAATTTTCAATTTGTTGTCCAACCCCTGTATCAACCTCAAGTGAAAATCCAACGTGCAAAAAAAAAGTCAATCAATACGATACATTATGTTTAATTACTGCACTTTTTTCAATTTATTTCAGCAGTGTTTACTACAGTTTTCAATTCATCTCATTGTAAATCCGCGTTACACCACTCTTTTACTGACAGAAAAATTACCAAATTCAAAATAAAATAATGAAAACTATAGTTTAAACATTACCTATTTAATATTTATTATTAAAAATATATTTTAAGATTGATTGGTGATGATGAAATAATTTCATTCAGAAAACTAGAGAAAAACTGTGTTTACTGTCAACCTACACAGGTAACTTACAGTATACAATTTTTAAATATCGAACCTTAAAGGTCATCAGGTGGCTTCGGGGGGAGCAAAGGTTCCCCTTGGCTACGACGAAACCATCTACAGAAATTAGGAATCTATTATACAACATCAGGTTGCTTCGGGGGAACCAAAACGCCTCTCTGGAAGCCATATACCAAAAATGGGAGGCTATTACACAACAAAACAAACAAACAAAATCCCCTCCTACATTATTCGCACCACTAACCCACTTCCAGTTGCCAAAGCGAACTGAAATTTTCTGCACATGTTCTTAAGACTGTTTTCTAGCGAGCTAAAGTAAAAATAAAATGGCGAGAATTGCAAAAAACACTGAACGATCCCCTTAAATATACTGTTTATTTCCTCAACAAATAAACAGTAATAAGGTAGAATGGCAAAAGCTATTTATATGTAGCTTGCATTAAATTTGTTAGCGATGAATAATGTTCAATACATAAATACAATGAATAATAATTTATATATTAGTTGCAAAACCAGTTTTGAGATTCATGATGAATTTGGTAATTTGGCTTTTACCAAAAGTGGTGTAGCACGGTTTGTGACCGGAGGTGTTTTTGCACCGGGTTTTGTTATGCTTTTTTCTTGAACGGGAGGTTTCTGACCAATTATTTATTGTGTATACCTATATTATTAATAATAAAATATTATTGTATGAAATACGAAGTATAAATCATAGTATTACATAGTAAAACATAATTCATAACTTCAGTATTGCTACACGTGAGTTTTGGAAACGGAAGAGCAGCACCTGTTGAAAATGGAAAGGGGTGGGGAAGGGAACATGTAATGAAATGAACAACTAACTGTATATCCAGATAGAAATACCATGGAGAAATAAGGTGTACTAATTCAGAATTTACTCTCATTCTATTATCACAGTGCTAGTATATTGGAATTGATAAATAAAATTAAAATAGAGTAATGTTGCGAAGACATGTACGTATGTCAAATATAAAGGAGTACAGACCCAAACCTGTGTAATGTGTGGCAGCTGTAACATCTGTTTCTATTTTCATTTCCATTTTTATGGTGGAATAGGCATTCTGACTTTTAGTTATTTTTTTTGATTCATTGAATAAAGTGAATCTAATTTTTAAGATTTCTTTTCTTATTTGCTAATTTATAAAGTGCATGTTGAACTTTAATGAAATTATAGTAACTTTGGATTCTCTGCACTTTAATTCTTTTTACATATCATTTCAACAACAGTTATTTTGCTACAAAATTACATTTCTATATCCTTTTTACATGTACGTTACATTTCTTATGGTACATTCATTATACATTGTAACATTTTATACAAGTGTACTCTATGATACTTCATATAAATTATATAGCTATTTTTTCAGCTAAATAAAGAGTACATTTTTTCTACAATGTAACAATGGAATAGTATATGTAATACATGGAATAAACTATATATAGCGATATGAAAAAATAATGGAGAAGAGTGTTACTATAGCAAAGAAGTTGGTGTGGAAATAATATGTAGTAACTGCCTTCTATACTGTAGAAACTAATTAGAAGTAGTTGGATAAGAAGTATCAATACTGTTCACTATTATTTCAATATTGTATTTTATTAAATTGATGCTGCAAAATGCAATGTTTATAAAGATAATTAATGATGACCTATTTTGAACTAGAATTAGAGTTTAATTTCAATATACATATTACCAAGAAGTTCACAGCGGATACACAACAGCTGCCGATGCATATTATTATATATCTTAGTTCAATGCAATTAGTTGTGCGTATAATATCACTACCATGAAGTTATTGGTACTCAATTTCTTAGTTCATTGCAATTAGTTCTGCCCTAAGGATACTACCATAAAGTTCTAGGTGCTCAATTTCTTAGTTCAATGCAATTAGGTGTGCGCTAAGGATACTAGCTTGAAACAATATGGTCTCTTACTGACCAGAAAACCCAAAACTTCCAAACGAATTGAAATGACTGTGTAGTATGTAAGTTTTACTTTAGTTTAAGTCAATTTAATTCAGCTTAAGCGCTTTTTTGTTACAATTTTTCGGAAAGAGTATAGTTTTTTCTGATAGTACATCATCACAGTGACTCTTTTCTCTGATAGTACATCATCACAGTGACTCTTTTCTCTGATAGTACATCATCACAGTGACTCTTTTCTCTGATAGTACATCATCACAGTGACTCTTTTCTCTGATAGTACATCATCACAGTGACTCTTTTCTCTGATAGTACATCATCACAGTGACTCTTTTCTCTGATAGTACATCATCACAGTGACTCTTTTCTCTGATAGTACATCATCACAGTGACTCTTTTCTCTGATAGTACATCATCACAGTGACTCTTTTCTCTGATAGTACATCATCACAGTGACTCTTTTCTCTGATAGTACATCATCACAGTGACTCTTTTCTCTGATAGTACATCATCACAGTGACTCTTTTCTCTGATAGTACATCATCACAGTGACTCTTTTCTCTGATAGTACATCATCACAGTGACTCTTTTCTCTGATAGTACATCATCACAGTGACTCTTTTCTCTGATAGAACATCATCACAGTGACTCTTTTCTCTGATAGTACATCATCACAGTGACTCTTTTCTCTGATAGTACATCATCACAGTGACTCTTTTCTCTGATAGTACATCATCACAGTGACTCTTTTCTCTGATAGTACATCATCACAGTGACTCTTTTCTCTGATAGTACATCATCACAGTGACTCTTTTCTCTGATAGTACATCATCACAGTGACTCTTTTCTCTGATAGTACATCTTCTCAGTGACTTTTTTCTCTGATAGTACATCATCATAGTGACTCTTTTCTCTGATTGTACATCATCACAGTGACTCTTTTCTCTGATAGTACATCATCACAGTGACTCTTTTCTCTGATAGTACATCATCACAGTGACTCCTTTCTCTGATAGTACATCACCACAGTGACTTTTCTCTGATAGTACATCATCACAGTGACTCTTTTCTCTGATAGTACATCATCACAGTGACTCTTTTCTCTGATAGTACATCATCACAGTGACTCTTTTCTCAGATAGTACATCATCACAGTGACTCTTTTCTCTGATAGTATATCATCACAGTGACTCTTTTCTCTGATACTACATCATCACAGTGACTCTTTTCTGTGATAGTACTTCATCACAGTGACTCTTTTCTATGATAGTACATCATCACAGTGACTCTTTTCTATGATAGTACATTATCCCAGTGACTCCTATCTCTGGTAGTAAATCATTTTAGTAACATTTTACTCCGTTACCAAATCAAATTTACTCTCATATGGACTTATACACTATAATTATTATGGCATAAATAATGCGAAAGAGAATATTTACCTAATTATAACATTTGATTTCATCAATACTACTATACCAGTATCTATAGTTACTTACCTCATTTACTAATGTTAAATTATATATTTATTGAGATGAAAAAACTCTAACAACTTGACAGTTTTTCCGTGTAATCCAGATTTGTACAGCTCCTGTCAAACAGTTTTTGTAAGAACTGTGTTCTGTAGGTATTCATTGAGTTCTACAGTTATTTTAGGAGCTGAGTTTGCTTTAGCAATTCGATTTAGGGTTCGACAGTGTCTCTCAGACAACTTCAAATTTCGTTCAGACCCTTACTTTGCTTTTGAAATGTATTTCTTCTCTTTCAAAGGAAGCCATTAGGTTTAAGACAGTGCCTCTTGAAACGGCTCAGCATTTGGGCAGTTCCTGTTACACTAGCGCCTGTCAAACGAGCACCAACAATTTGGCCTTTTTGAATGTCCAATAGGTATGATATTTTAATAAGGTTGAAGTCAATTTTATTAAAGCCATCTACCCTTAATCCACCCATCAATGCTCAGTGTTGCGTAGAGGCAACATAAAAATTATACACTGAGAAAAATCGCTTGAGTCAAGGCAGGCAAAATTCCAATATTGGTGTCTTTTTTCTTGCTTGCGTAGTCAATCACCTAAGTCAATCTCACTATGAATTGGGAGTCAATATGACTCTTGTTTTTGAGTAAATGTTAGGATGAGTCAAATTGACTCACATTTTGAGTCGGTTTTTGGGACAAATTATAAACTCATATTTTGAGTCAATTTGACTCGTATTTTTTTCAGTGTATTTTAACCCTTTTGATGTAATTTATACTAAAAAAGTCAGCATTTACCTTTTCATTATAAAATTTCTACAATTAGTCAATTGAATAAATGAAGATCCAGCGGTTCTAGGTCTTTTCGCCGAAAAAACCTTCGCCGCAAGACATTCCCGCCTAATGACACTTCCGCCGAAAACATTACAATTATTTACCTAAATAAGGTATACTTTTTTTATAGTAAAAAATGGTAAAGTAAACATTTTATCACTATCAAACTTGACCAGGAGGAGCAAGCCCGGAGCAAGATTAAATAAAAAAAAACTCCATAATCTCAGCTAAACTGTCTGGCATTCTCTGTGGACGAAGATCATAATTCAGATCGAATCACTGAGATCTTATTGTATAATTTAACTCTATCAGTGCTCTGCAGCTGGTTTAACATTACAATTTAACCCGCCCACTCAATCTCCAAATATTCATGTATTTGATAAAACTGGCAAGACGAAATGTGAGCAGAATTCAAGGAATGAGACATCGAGGGATATCAGTCACATCACCCCACATAGCAACAATAGCACAGCCTGTAGGGACTGGTATCCAACCATCAGAAGTAGAGGGGGAAGAGTGAAATGGGATTGAGAGTGGAGAGACCTGAATAGAGAATAGGTAAGGCTTTAAAGAGTCTACTTAAATGTTAACTTCTAGCAACATTGAAAACACTCAATAACTTTGTCCAGATTGAGAATCACACACATTACCCACCAATTCCTAATTATTGAAGATAAGCAGCATCTATACCCTCTGTACTGTATTGTCTTTTTCACGTTCAAGCATGTATTATTGTGATATTGAACACTCTCCGACATAAGACATGGAATTTACCCTCAAACTTGAAATATAGAGGAAACGAAACATCAAGTTCAAGGAAACGCCTCTTGACTATACCAGCCAATTCTGTTAATATGCCAAGATAATATAGAACAGACACCACTTGAGTTCTATCTCTGACAAAATTGGAATAGTTTATGAGATATAGCTCTGACTAAAGCGTCAAGTCAACATAAAACAGAATCTATCTATTGAGTACAATATTGCACGATATCACCCTCTTGTTAATGCCCACTACACACTATCAAACTGCTATTAATTTGTTCAAAATTTCTTTAGTGCAATATTTAAAGAAACTGTACGTATAACCTCTCATTCATTATTGAATATTAATAATTGAACCATTTTGAACTAATGGCAATAAAAATTGCATACGTTTGCTCATTTGGTTAATTTTACTCTCATGTACAATAAGAATATTTATTATATAGAACCTCTATTATTAAAGAAATATAGTGTATTGATGGTATAAAACACTTTGTATAAAACAGTGTATTACTTTGTGAAACATTATTCATAACTATAGTATTGCTACACATGAGTTTCGGAAACGGAAGAACAGCACCTGTTGAAAATTGAAAGGGGGAGAAAAAGAGAACCTGTAATGAAATGAACAACCATTTGTATATCCACATAGAAATATCATAGAGAAAAAAGGTGTACTATATCAGCAGCTATTTCAAAGTTGTGAGGCTCTGCATGTACTGTGCGGCATCTGTATCATCTGTTTCTATTTTCATTTCCATTGTATGGTGGAATTGGTATTTCAGACTTTAAGTTATTTTGACCTCTGGAATATTCTAAAAAGAATACACAAACTATAAAATTAAACTTATTATTATCTTGGCTAAATGATTTTTAGGAAGTATTATACACGTGTATATAATTTTACCATGGACCGAAATTTTACATGGAGTATAATACAGTGTACCTATATAGGTTGGAAAGATAATTGCTAGGTCTATTGAAAAAAAATCTATAGAAATATTTTTCTATAGAAAAGAACTTCTATAGAAATAGATTACTATGGAAAAAAAAATCTATAAAATCTATTTCCATAGAAAAGTATTTCTATATATAGAGATATATTTCTATAGAATAATATTTCTATAGAAATGTATTTTTAGAGGGAGTATTTATGTCACAGAAAAATATTTTTATCTAGAGATATATTTCTAGAGAAAAAAATATTTTTGTAGAAAAATTATTCAATAGAAAAATCTGTCTCCTAAGAAATACTTTTCTATAGGCCTAGAAATTATTTTACAAAATCTATATAGGTACACTGTTTTATACTCCATGTGAGATATCGGTCCATATTAAAATGATATACAAGTGTATACTCTGTCCATCCTTCATCATACTATATCCACAGCAAATACTTTTTATGAAATTGGTTTTCTATAGAAAATTTTTTCCATAGATAAATTACACAAACTATATAATTCAAGTTATTATCAGCCTTAGCTAAATAATTTCTAGCGCGTGTAATAGAATGGACAGAGCATACACTTGTATACTATTTTATCATGGACCGATATCTTATACATGGAGCACAATACAATGTATCTATATGGTTTTGGAAAATAATTGCTAGTTCTTTTGAAAAATATTTCAATAGAAATATATATTTAGAAATAGAAATATTTCAATTCCAATAAACATACTAAGCCAATGTTCACCTGCGGAAGCTCAGATCTGATACAATACAGCTGCTTAGGCACAGTATCTAGTATTTAATTTCTTACTTCAATTCAGTTAGTTGTTCACTAAAGTCATTACCATGAATTTCTAGGTGCTATATTTTTTAGTTTTATCCAGTTGGTTGTGCGCTAAGGTTAATACCATGAAGTTCTAGGGGCTCTATTTCTCATTTCATTCCAGTTGGTTGCGCTCTAAGGATACCAGCATGAAGTTCTTTGTGCTCTATTTCTTAGTATAATCCATTTAGTTGAGCGCTAAGGTTTGTACCACGAAGTACAAGGTACTCTTTTTCTTAGTTCAATCCAAATGGTTGTGTGCTAAGGATACTAGCATGGAGTTCTAGGTGCTCATACTGACTAGAAAATCCAAAACATCCAAACAAAGTGAAAGGAACTGTTGAATAGTTTACTTTTTGTTTTAGTTTAAGTCAACAAATTACAGTTTACGCTGTTTTATGTTACATTTTTTTTCAAAGGATTGTTTTTCTCGGTTAGTAAATAATCACAGACAATCATTTTTCTGATAGTACATCATCACTCTGATTTTTTTACTATGATACCAAATCAAATTTGCTCTCCGATAGACTTAAACTTTATAGTGATATAAGCATAAACAATGCAAAATAGAATACTTATAGAATTAGATAAATTGTTTTTATCAATACTAGTATTTACAGTTAATTACCTCATTTTCTTCTATTAAACTACATTTTCTATTTAAGTATAGACAATTTATAGGACTAGAACTAAAAAACTGAAACAATACGGCAGTTTTTCCGTAAAATCTAGATTTGCAGACCCCCTGACAAACAGTTGTAATATGAATTGTGTTCTGTAGGGGTTCATTGAGCTCTGTAGTGATTTCTGTAAGAATTCGATATAGAGTCCGTAGGTGATACGTAATTCATTACTATAGTATTGCTACACATTGGTTTTGGAAACAGAGTAACATCTGTTGAAAATTATAGGGGGTGGAATGGACCTTCTCTCAGTGAACCCCCTCCCCTGTAGATCACATACACGTGTAATGAAATGTATAACCAACGGTATGTATATCCAGATAGAAATATCTTAGAGAAATAAGGTGTACTATTTCAGCATTTACTCTCATGCTAATGTGATATTTATATATCAGTGCTAGTATATTGAAATTGATTATTATGAACGATCGGGGTCTTATAATCTTACTTCATATTTAATCAAATTAATTTATCTTTATCCAATTTTTCCTTTTCTTCTTTTCCATTTACGCTTGTTAACTGATTATTATCACATCAAAAGAGCCGAACTCCATTTTAGCATTGTTTGAATCTCTTGGGGGCAACTGTTAATAATGTCAAAATTCGCTTAAATTTCAATAAACGTACCAATATTTTTCATATCAATTTTATACGACTGTTACAGAATTAATATCTAAAATATTATTTTTTGGCCTACTCTAACCTATTGGCCCACTCTAACCTAGGTGAATGAGTCTAACCAAACATGTGTAATGTGTGGCAGCTGTAACATCTGTTTCTATTTTATTTCCATTGTTCGGTGGAAGTAGTATTCTGACCATTTGTTAAACAATAATAAGTTATCATTAAATTTGGCTATATAATTTCTAGAAGTATAATTTTCTATAGAAAAGTATTTCAATAGAAAAATATTTGAATAGAAAAATATTTGAATAGAAAAATATTTCATTAGAAATATGTTTCAATAGAAAAATATTTCAATCGAATGGAATTTCAACAAAATAATATTTCAATAGATATATGATATTATAAAAATTGTTTCAATAAAGAAAAGTATTTAGCGTGGAAATAATATAAAAAAATCAAAAAGATGAAATATTAACTATTAAATTATTAATATTTTACTTGATATTTCCAGATACCCTATATAAATAAGCGTATAAGTAAACCAATTATTAAAATTTGAAAGAATATATTTATTTGTTTACATATCTAAATTTTTTTGTAAATTTAATGGTATTCATAAACTATAGGTACTTCAAATTAGGGAAATGGAACACTTTTTTCAGATTATTTCAGTTGTAATTACAAATATAGTTTTACGTATTATAAACTACATCACACGTATTAAATAGATACTCTGAATAAATATTAAAGTGATATAACATTAGATTGCGTGAATTATCAGTTTAGTGAAATAACTTAAATTGAAATAATATTCTCATGAGAATTTTTCAATGTTTCTACTTGAAGGTTTACGTAGCAATAAACAGTTTGTGATTAAATTTACAAATATGATGTAAATTGGAAAATTCAGCTACAAATTTTAGGAATAACAAACACTAAAAACAATATTGTATTTGTTAAAGTTAAAACTATAAAAAAACGATAAAAAGTTTTTAAGGTAATTATCGATAGCCTGTTTATTAACTAAAAATAAGTTTAATTTCAATAGTCATATTACCTTGTGATGTCAAACTCTCTTCTGCGATTTTTTCACGTTTTTTACATGGCGAAAAACTGTTCGTTTTTACTTATACGCAAGTAATTAAATTTATACGTAATAAAAGTTTGTAAAAATAGTTAACAATGGCCTGTTTTTAGCTAACTAGCAGCAGAGGTCAAATTCCATTGTCATACTAGCTAGGTTGACATGATAATGCTCACAGCTGGTACACAGCAGCTGCCTAGATACGTACCTTGTTCTTCTCCTCTCCTCAATCCAGTTGTGCGCAAAGGTTACTACCATGAAGTTCTAGGTGCCCTTAGTGATCTAAAAACTCCAAATTCTAAACGAAGTGAAATTAACTGTGGTTTTTATAACTTCTACTTTAGTTTGAGTTCTTTATTTCGTTTTATGTCTATTTATTTCATTTTAAGTCCACTTATTTCAGTTAAAGTCAACTTATTTAAGTTTAATTTGTATTTCATTTTCTAAATTTTCGGAAAAATTATCTTTTCACCGACAGTGCATCATCACAGTGACTCTTTTCTCTGACAGTGTATCATCAGAGTGACTCTTTTCTCTGACAGTGCATCATCACATTGACTCTTTTCACCGACAGTGCATCATCACAGTGACTCTTTTCTCTGATAGTACATCATCACAGTGACTCTTTTCACCGACAGTGCATCATCACAGTGACTCTTTTCTCTCATAACAAAATAAATTTATTCTCCAATAGGCCTACATATATACTGATTTTATCATAAATAAAGTGAATAAGGAAACGTAGGAGTAAATCTAATTAATTGATTTAGTATTTAGATTTATTAAAGTGGTCTCGCGATTTCTCTAACAGATCTATTCAGATTCTAGACAACTTCTACTTTCAGTTAGACCTGTACTTTGCTTATGACTTTTTTCCTTCTCATTCAAAAGAGGTCATTACTTTTGAGACAGTACCTCTTGAAGTGCCAAGCATTCGAACAGTTTCTGTTACAGTAGTCCCTATACCATTAACGAGAACCAACGATTTGGCCTATTGTAAGTTAGATCGTGTATTTCAAATTAAATTATTTTTAATTAAGAAAGAATTATTTTAAGTAAGCAAGTAGGCATTTTAAATAAGCACAAAAAAACATTAAATTATGTTCAAACTTGGCTAGACTGAGGCCAAATTTTAGGTTTTCCATTTCATGTCCAACCTTTGTATAGCTACAAAAACCCTCAAGGTGAAAATCTACTATGAAATAAATACCAATAAACAGTTATTCAGTGTACAATACACTTCGGAATTGTTTATAACAGTTTTTTTATTCATTTCAATAGTGTTTTATACAGTTTTCAATTCATTTAATTTCAAAACCCGTCTAAAACCACTTTCAATCCCAGTCAAAATACTAAATTCTAAAAATAATAATGTTAACTACAACTAGCTTATAAAAGTCTTATTTGACCTTTTGGAACTCAAAATGTATTTTAAGAATAATTATTGATGAAGAAATAATAATATAATATAACTTTTCAAAACCAATGCTCATAACCTCTTCAATTTGATTTGTCTAATAAAATAATTATATCGAAATTCAAAGCCAAACCTAACACATTCAACATTTTATGGCATTATTTAATCTGAATCCAAGATATAATATCTAATGAGTAAATTCTATTTCACATACTTTTTATTTATTCAAAAAATAAACAGAAAAATGGTAGAGTATCAAAATCTAGTTAAAGAAGTTTATTTTATTTGCAATCAATAACGTAAATATTTCGATAACAATGAATAATGTTAAATATATTGATTGCAGAAATTAGATTTTCCGTTTTAAATTTATTTTAAATTTGGTTGTTATTCATTGAGCAAGTTTTGTAATTGGCCGTAAGCTTTTTTACATCGATGCTTTGTTCCGTATATTTTTTTTTTTTTTTGCACGGACGGTTTTTTGACAATTTTTAATAAATATTACATAGGGGTTCTAGCCTATTTTGACCACGTGGTTTTGGGTCTGTCACCATCTGTTGAACCTTAAGTTTACATATAAGGCTGTAGAGAGAATGAATTGTTATCACTGAGCTCCAAACTCATAGATGAACTGTGTGGTGTATATTCTCTGTGGACTCAAATTCATGTCCGTATCGATTCACCAAGATTTTGCTACATTATTTGACTCTGGTAATGTTTTGTTGGTGGCTGAATTTGCGAATCAACCATCCACCAATTTTCAAAATAATCACCTGACAGATAACACTGAAATAAGGAAACATGGGAATTGATTTTTCTAGTGACCAGCCACTGTGGGTATCAATAAAATAGATTTCATTAAGTAAAATGAACACTCAATCACCCTGACCAAACTGAGAATCAGACACTCCAAGATTACCCACCGATTCCTAATAGAAAATAAGCAGCAGCCATGCTATCTGTATTGAATTGTCTTTTCCAAAAGCAGACATCTATTAGTGAGATATCCAACACTCTCGGACATAAGACATGGAATTCACTGTCAAACTCAAGAAGAAAGGTAACGATACATAAAGTTCAAGTTCATGGAAACGCCTCATTACTCTACTAGCCAATACTGTTAATATGCGAAGATAATATAGAACAAATACCACTTGAATTCTATCACTGACAATATAGGAATCGTTTATGAGATATAGCTCGACCTAAAGCGTCATGTCAAATATAAACCGTACCTATCTATCATTAGGACAGAAAACTCACGACGTTACCATTTTGTTAATGCCCCCAACACACTATCAAACTGTTTGACAACAAATTCATTAAACAGTATCTTCAAACAAATTCAGTATTCACGTCCAAACGCTCTCATGATATTTGTCAAGCTGTTTGAGAAACATTGGTTGTGATATCTAGGTATACCAAATTAATCCTTAGTATCGTATATAAAAACATTCAAATATCTACTTATATGCACGATAATATGCTTGAAAACTTAGGTTCAAAAAATCACTTACATATAAAATTATACAATAACTTCCATTCTACTGTCTAACTAACAATATTCCAACTGTTGGATTCTTTTAAGTAAATAATATGATAATTGTTAAAAGTCGTTAGTAGTAATAGTTTAATATGATTTCTTAAAATTGTGCGAATTTTTGTTAGAAAACGATTAATTTTTAGTGCAATATTCAAAGAAATCATATGTACAACCACCTATAATATTTAAATATTTGCAATAAAACAAATTTGAACTTATGGCACTAAAAGAGGTCTACATTTGCACATTCGATTAATTTTACCTCTATGTACATTCAGTATTTTTGGTATATATACATCTGTTACAATAATTATACATTCATAGGGTAATAATAGTATAAAATATTGAGTAAATAACATAGTATTACATAATAAAACATAATTCATTACTATAGTATTGCTACACATAAGTTTTGGAAACTGAAGACTAGCATCTGTTGAAAATTGAAAGGAGGAGAAAGAGAAAACCTGTAATCAAATGAACAACCAACTGTATATCCACATAGAAATGCCATAGAGAAATAACTCAAATAAAGTATTCTATTTCAAGAATTACTCTCATGCTATTGTGATATTTCTATCACAGTGCTGGTATATTGGAATTGGTATATATAATATAAATAGATTAAAGTTTTTAGGACCTGTTTGTCAAATGTACATGTGTAATTTGTGGCATCTGAAACATCTGTTTCTATTTTCATTTCCATTGTATGGTGGAATAGGTATTCTGACTTTTAGCTATTTTGACCTCTAGAATATTTTAAAAGAAGTTCACAGACTTTAAAATCTTCTATTGAAAAAATTATATCCATAGAAAATTATATTTCTATTTAAAAAAATTCATGTATTCTAATTATTACTCGAAATGTATTCTTATATCCTAGCAAATATTTAGGTACACTGTATTATACTCCTTGTAAGATATCGGTCCACGGTAAAATGGTATGCAAGTGTTATTCTTTACCCATTATTAATCATAATATTTCCACAGGAAATTCTTATTTATTGAGCTAATTTTCAATTAGCTCTATAATTTCCTATAGACAAATTACACAAACTTTTTAGATAGAGTTATTATTATCTTCGGCTAAATAATTTCTAGGAAGAATAATACAATGGACAGAGCATACACTTGTATACCATTTTACCATGGACCGATATCTTGCATGGAGTATAAAACAGTGTACCTATATAGTTTTGAAAATTATTGCTAGTTCTACTGAAAAATGAATTCCAACATTTAAATATAAATGCTTAAAAATATATTTCAATTTCAATAAACATATTACCATGGTTCACCTGGTAAAGATCATAGCTGGTACAATACATTGCTTAAGCACAGTATATTATATAGTATTCATTTCTTCAGCTCAATCCATTTAGTTATTCGCTAATGTTACTCTGATGAAGTTCTAGGTGCTCTATTTCTTATTTCAATCCAATTAGTTGTGTGCTAAGGATACTACCATTAAGTTCTAGGTGCTCTTAATGACGAGAAAACCCAAATCTGCCAACCTAGGTGAAATGAACTGTGGATTATTTTCAGTTTCACTTTAGTTTAAGTCACCAGTTCCCTATAAGTGGTCCCGTGGACCCCCGTGGACCCCTAGCAAGGGGTCCCACGCTATAAGCAGCGACACTAAGTCTGGAATTGGATAGTTTTGATAGTAACAGTTTTGTGTTTAATTACTTAAATGAATCACTATGTTTAATTTCATATTTTTGTTGTTATGAATTTATTTTATTCTAAATTGTTTTGGTTAGTTTAACTTCTGACATAACAGAGGAAGTATGACTCTTCGTCTATGTCTATTTTTATAATTTTGGCGGTATATGATGCGTATTTTTGTATACTCTGCTGATGTGATACAATTATAATTTTGGGGTAATCAATTTTTTTGTCAATCCTACTACTGTATTCTCTCTGACGACTCCGAATTATGAAGATTTAACATCTATTAAAAAACTCTCCTCCAGTCGCTGACTATTGCAACCAATTGCTACGTATTATAATTATATGATTAAAAGCAATTTTAAATCATGTAAAAGCATTCCCAAATTTATATTCATAGCTTTCGAGTAATATTAATCTATTCATTTAGTTTTTATTTTATTTGTTATTTCTTAGTAGTAATTACTAAATACCAAGTGTTATATATTAATTTATTTTAATACATTTGTAGTTTTAAAATTTCACCTTCAAACTTTTTAAATTGAAAACTTAGTTAGATTAAATCTCCCTAAATTATAATTTTATCTCAGGGGTCCACAGCTAAAATCATTTTCTATGCAGGGGTCCCTGAAGAAAACGCTACAGAGAACCGCTGGTTTAAATCAACAAATTTCAGTTTCTGCTGTGTTCATGTTACAATTTTTTCGGAAAGATTTTTTCTGATAGTAGCTACATCATCACAGTAACACGTTTATCTGGCAGTACATCATCACAGTGACTCTTTTATCAGGCAATATATCATCACAGTGACTCTTTTCTCTGATAGTACATCATTACAGTGACTCTTTTCTCTGATGGTACGTGATTACAATGACATTTTACTCCATTACCAAATTAACTTTGCTCTCCGATATATCAAAACTATATAATGATGTAAGCATAAACAATGTCATAATGTACTTATAAAATTTGATACTTTGGTTTTATCAATACTAGTATTTACTAATGGCAAACGACTTTTTCCATTCAAGTAGACCATATAAAGGAATAGAGCGAAGAAACTTGACAATCTGACAGCTTTTCCGTTAAATCTAGATTTGTAGACCTCCTGACGAACAGTTGTAGTAAAAACTATTTTCTGTAGGGGTTCATTGAGCCCTGCAGTGATTTTAGGAGCTGTTTGCTGTAACACATAATTCACTACTATTTATAGTAATGCTACATTATAAGTTTTGGAAACAGAGAAACACCTGTTAAATTAAAGAGTGGAATGCGGAAAAAACATTCTCTCATTACCTACACCCCCCCCCCCCCACACCCCTTCCCCTGTGTATCAAATACACCTGAAATGAAATAGGTAAATAACCACCGATATATACACATAGAAATATCATCGAGGAATAAGGTGCACTATTTCAGCATTTACTCTCATGCTATTGTGATATTTTATCAGAGTGCTTGTGTATTGGAATTGAGAAAAGTAAATAAAAATAGAGTTATATTGTGAGGGCCTGTATGTCGAATATACAGGTGTGCAGATCCAAACCTGTGTAATGTGTGGCAGCTGTAACATTTGTTTCTATTTTCATTACCATTATATGTTGTAATAGGCATTTTGAGTTTTAGCTATTTTAACCTCCATAATATTCTAAAATGAGTTCACAGACTATATAAAGTTAGAGTTATTATTATCTTCGGCTAAATAATTTCTAGTAAGAATAATACAATGGACAGAGGATACACTTGTATACCATTTTACCATGGACCGATATTTTACATGGAGTATAATACAGTGTACCAATATAGTATTGAAAGGTAATTGCTAGTTCTATTGAGAGGTATTCCAATAGAAAAATATGTTTCAACATATAAATATATTAATACTTTAATCTAAATTAAATTACTACCAAGGTTAACCTGCTGAAGAGCTGATTCAATACAACTGCAGCTAGGGGTGAAATGAATTGTACAGTATTTTGAGTTTTTCATCAGTTTAAGTCAACAAATTTCAGTTTATGAATAACTCTATTTTCATCGACAGATTTCATTACCATTTTTTATTCCGGGGAGTATTTGAACGGGAGGTTTATTGCTCTGGAAGGTTTGTCAGGAAGGTATTTTGCACGGGGTTTTTTCACCACGGGGCTTCTTTTGCAGGGGGAGTTTTTGTCCTGTAATCCGTGTATCATGTAGCACTCTACATATAAAGCACTCTTTTTGTTACTTCGTATATCCTATAGCACACTGTTCGTGTGTTTCCTTGTGTATCCTATAGCACTCTATTGGTGTGTTACTTCGTGTATCCTATTCCTAAAACACTATATTGGTGTGTTACCTCCATTATCTTATAACAATCCGGTGATATGTTACCTCATGTATCTTATAGCACTCTACTGGTGTGTTACCTTGTGTATCCTATAGCACTCTATTGGTTTGTTTCTTCTTGTATTTTATAGCACTCTATTGATGTACTACCACGATTATAATATTGCACTCTCTTGGTGTGTTACCTCTTTTTTCCTGCATCACTTTTTAGAGTGTTACCATGTATATCGTAGAGCACTCTACTAATGTGTACCAAATTTAAAGTAAAAAAATTAAACATTTATGGAGAAATAAATACATAGGTATATAAGACATTGGCAGCTGAGAGAACAGAGCTGTGATTGGGTGTAGTGTGACCCAATGACAGCTCGCGCATGTGTGTGTACTCCATGCAAACGTGGACACATGTGTGCTTATAGGCCAATTATTCTGTTTTTCTACATTGCTACACGTTTTCACAGTACAACTTATTTTCTAATTTACGTGATTTACGTTGAATTAAGCCGATAAGTATGTATTTTATACTTTTTAATACAAAATATATTTGATATTTCCGTAGGAACAAATTCAAGATAGTCATGTAAATTTAAAGGAATGACTTGAAATATATTAAGTAATTTAAAAAGAATGTGTCTAGAAAAAACTTGCCAAACTCATTATGATTAAGGTCAGGATAAATAAGAAGAAACTCTCATTTCCGATGTTCTTTATTGAAAGATCACACGTACAGAGTTATACTTTTCGTAAAGAATGCAGAAAAATCAAGTCTAACTGAACATTTGCTATACAAGATGTGATGTTATTTCGTTTGATGATCTCAGCTAATCGGCCGTAAAAACATTTAATTAATATATTTTTTTTAAAGTTACAACAATCTCAAAGTTACCAACAAGATTTATTTGCAGCTGTTACAATACCAATCTTAATAATCTAAATATCAATTATTTAATTATTAGTTGAATTGAAATAATCAATTTTAGTGAACACATTTTTAATGTTTCAGAACATTCTTTTCAACGTTTGTTTATTTGTCTTAGCCAAGTCGGCTTTCTGTTCCTTAATTGTGTTATTCAGTTATCAAATAAGACATTAAACTAATTTTGTACTTATCAAATCTGCACGATTTTATAAGTGTCATCAACTTTTTCTCTCCTTCAGCACAGCTGCTAATATTATTACATAGAAAATCTTTAAATATTTATAAGAATTTGAATGAGAATAATTCGATTGATTTAAAATAATTAATTCTAGTGTTAGATAATTACTTTATCTTAATTATCTAAGCAAAAGTTTCATTATTATGGCTCAAATATTGACCGCTAGAGAGGCTAAATTTATTAATGATATATCATTAAATGTACGTACATTAAATGTACGTACATTAAATGTACGTACATTAAATGTACGTACATTAAATGTACGTACATTAAATGTACGTACATTAAATGTACGTCCATTAAAAGTACAAAAGTGCCTCACCTGAAAAATAGCTGTTTTAGTGTTATGACAGCGTTGTCGCAAACGAGTGATGTGTGTAGGTACTCCCACTTTTCAAATAATATAAGTGTCCGGTAAATAAGTGGTTACCTTTATTTATTATTGGAAAATGCAATGTGTGTGACGTCATTATATTGTAATTATCTCCACTAAATATTATTTACGGGGATTTAAAATGATAGTATGTTTATAATCAAAATAATCTATTGCAGTTCATTTCATTTCTTTTTTGTATTCTACTAAGAATTCTTAACATTCTCACTACAAGATGGTTACCATATTGCTCAGACTATTGATGATCCAAATGACAGTAAGTAATTGGAAACATTTAAATTCCATAAGATTGATATGGAACTTTTGAAAGTAACTCGTCACTTTATTTTTCAGATCCAATTTTCATTGGCAACTGTTTTGGAAGGACGAACTTCTCACTACGTAAGAAATATTTAGATAGATATGGACAAAACATATTCATTGTATGTTATCTTAATGATACTTAGTCCTCTTACTGCATATACATTAATGTAAATAAGATATTTTGATTTGCTATCATACCTGAATTCTTTATACATATACAGGTGAACTTGTTAGATACATCTCCGGGCGTTGACGACAAGCGTCTAACCTGTTCAGTATATTCAATA